>PVKS010046745.1:0-13156 GCA_004027875.1 Aplodontia rufa
GAAAGCTCCTAGGTGGGCCTGGCTTCCCTTTGGGAGCAGGTCTTGGCCAGAGCTGGACAGCACTGAGGACCAAGCTGTGCAGGCTCGGGGAAGTCCTTGGGGCAGAGGGCGCGGCCAGCTCCTGCGGGAGGAAGAGTGTGATGGTGGTGGCTGAAAAGGGTTTGGAAGCCTAGTGCCTGCTTTCCCTCCCTCAGGAACCTTCTGAGTGCAGTGCCATGAATGCTCGGTGGAGAACTCATTTGATTGTGAGCACATTAGATCCTGCCCGTATGACATTAGACGCTGCATGACGTTAACCATGCGTAAGTATCTCTGTGCTCTTTTGACTCCTGTGGGTTCATCCCCCTACCTGAGCAGTGTGGGGAGTGGGGCCTGTGTGTTTTCCTCTCTGCACCCAGGCCGGTTTCGCTGCTTCTGCTGTCTCATCGTCCCTAGAGCTTATCCCAGGTCCTGCCACGCCTCACGATGGGGCACCGTGCACCAGCTTGACAGCTGGATGACAGGTGGAGCAGAAGTCCCCATGTGCAGCGTCTTCAAAGGAGGAGCACTACTGGACCTCACGGTCTCTGGCCCTCGTGTCTCCCTGCTCCTTACGTAGAGGCCTCAGTGTGGCCTGGGTGGTCCTTTGTCCTGTGACGACTCCTGCACACTGGCAGGTGGCTGTCAAAGCAAGAGCGTCGCTCCTGTGAAGAGCTACAGTGCAGGCAGAAGCAGGGTCAGACCACCAGGAGGAAGCTGCCCTCTACCTGTGTGCCAGCAGCTTAGGACCAAAATGCATTGCAAGATCCCAGGGCCTGAAGGCCAATGCACTCGCTCTCCTGTGATGCATTTGAAATTACTGATAACGTGGGCCAAATCACCAGATCGCACCCTCTGTGAAATCGTGATGCTGCAGTGTCCTGTTAGTGGAATTGAATCCTCCCAGCAAGAAAGCTGCAGGCCCAGATTGCTTCATCGGCAAACATGTATCAAGGCTTATGGCTAAAAGAACACCAATTTAATACGAGCTCTTCTAGACAGCGAAGAAGGAGGAATTGGTCCCCAGCACGTTTGTGATGGCAGCTTAACTCTGACAGCGCACACATGAGACGTGCCAGGAAGGGAAATCGCACACCCTCCTCTCCATGACCATCAAGGCGGAGGCCGACAACACAGGAGACCTGATGCGTGCATGGGTGACACACCAGTGCTGTGCCTCGTTCTGGAAATGCTCAGGAGGGACAACAAGTGGATCTGAAGTACTTGCTGAATTGACACAGTGACAAGTTTTCAGTTTCTGTCCATTATTGTGACCAGTGTACCATAAGTAAGTACTGTGAGACGAGAGGCGACTGGCTGCGAGATTCAAAGAAGCTCTCACTGCAGCTTTTCTAAACCCTGAGGCTTGTTTTTGAAATAAATTATTCATTTATACTCGCCTCCTACACCCCACGGACTTCAGGACTAACTTAGAGAGTCTGTCAAAGTGTTGCAGCTTATACTTGAAACACACTAGTTTAAGTCACCTGTCAACAGAAAAGGGAAGTAAGAGGTAAACATGGTAAACAGCTGAAGCTGTTATATGACATACAGCACCCTTTCCAAATTCAAAGCATGTTAGAGGGAAAAGGAGGCAGAAACATCATTGCATCTCTTAGAAATGATGATAATTAGACAAGAATGTAGAAAATATTAGGTAAAAAAATGAGATCAGATGTCTCCATCACCACCTCTGTTCCCAGTGAACTCAGCGCTGTTGGCCAGAGGATTATTAAACTACACTGGGATTAGGAAGAAATTAACCTGCTGCTGTTCACCAGCAAGAAGAAGCTGTTCCCACAGCAAGTGACTTCAACATGGACTGCAGATACAGAATAAGCTTATAAAGCCCATTTAAGAGAACCAACCTATTTCCTATTCAGCAAGAACCAAATAGAAACTAAAATTTGCAAGTTGGTACCATTTTTAAAAGTACGATAGATTAGTGCCCAGAAAGACATCTAACAGGATTTGTGTAAGGTTTCAATATGGACACTGCACAAATGCTGTTGAAATCAAAGCCTGGACCTATTGTACATGGGCTTGGAGACCCTATAAAGATGTCAGTTCTTAGATGAATCTGCAAGGTAAATAGAAACCCAGTCAGAGCCTCAGCAGGGTGGGGAGTGTGTGTGCGCACCTGTGTGCGTGTGTCCACAAGCTGATTCTACACACTTGTGGAAATATGAAGGGCTTGGGAGCACCGAGGCAGCCTTGAAGGTGAGGAACAAAGCTGGAGGGCCTACACTCATGCCCTCAGAGTTGTTTCTACAGTGTCACTGCTGAGGACAGTGTAGTGTTTGGGTCAGGTCTGGAAATTGGAAGATCAGAAGAGAAATGAGCTCAGAACCCAGTCCCTTAACTCCTACTGTGCCACCCTGCAGCACAGTGGGCAGAACGCTGTGGCAGCCTCAGGGACCTCCTCGAAACATTCGCACCACAGAAAGCAAATGTGGAGCATGTGAACTTTAAGAGGAAGGTGTAGAATGTATTTGAGTCTGCTCCATGGGATGGAATTTAAGAAACTGAACAAAACAGTGCTAGTCACATCACATAAGAAATCAGTTGATAATTTGGATGACATTCGATTCCACAATTTCTGTTCCTCAGCAGAAACCTAGGAAAAAGTGCACATGCAAGCCACAGACGAGAAGCAAGCACCCCAGAGCAGCACCTCGTAAGGACTCGGATTGATGGCACATGATGAGCTTTTCTCCACAATGAGGAAAAAGCAGATAGAAACTCAAGAAGACGACCTAGAGGAAATGGCCAGAAAAGGATCGCTGAGTGGGCAACAAAGGTGACAACGGTTGCACAATGTCATTCTTTACGAGGGAGACGCCAGTGAGAAGCCACAGCAGGACCATGCTTGGTGGGCCGACCCGTTGTCCTAACAAGCACACCCTGTCAAGGTCTTGAGGGCGCACAGTCCTTGGAGGAGAGAGGGTCCCACTCAGTCTGGAAGACTCTTCCACAGTGTTGGCTACAGCTGAGCATGTGCAGATCAGTCGCAGCGTTTCCACTCCTGGGTGCCTAGCTTGTGAGCACACACCCAGGCTGACCTAGAGTGAAGTACAAGACTCTGCAGGAGCGCTAGGAGCAGATAAGCATCAGAAACAAACTTGACGCCCATTGACATGAGCTTGTGGCATATTCATTAATGGATGAGTACATCTATGAGAACAAACAATGTTGAACAAAGGCAACAGTAAGGATGGATTTCAACATGTGGAAAAGAAGCCAGCCACAGTAGGGCGCTCAGTGCCTGATTTTCTTCTTCATCAAGTCGAGAACAGGCAGAACTAATATATGGGCTTAGGAGACCATTTCTTGTCTTTGGCTATGGCTGCTGAAAAACATGTCTGAATGGAGCATCAGAATGAGCACTATTGAGACCTTTGTCCAGTGCAGTCATGGCAGCTGGATGATGGCAGTATGTTCTGGATGATGATGGAATGTTTTGGACAATGAAGGAATGTTCTGGATGATGACAGTATGTTCATGTGCACTGTGTGGAGTCTTGCTGAGCTTTGGCTCATGGTTACACAGTGTTCTGTGTAAGGTTGAATGTCGCGTTCGTCCAGCGAAGCAACAAAACCACCACCACGGTTTCTTCGAGAAGTCTTCTACTTTATTCCACAATACATGCAGTTTATATAGGCATAGAATTCAACATATTCTGCATACATCAAAGGTTGCATACAGGTTACAATTTACCAGACCCTCAGCAAGTGACCAGGGGAGGCCATTGAGAGCAAGATGCATATCAACCATAAAGGAATGTACACCTGGTCTCAGGCAGTGGTCAGTCTACAAAAATAAGATAATCAATCCTCTCTGACAATTGACCTTTCATTACCTTCCAGGAACTGACCTGCCTCCAGGCATGTACGCAACTCCATGGCCTGCATGTTCCCCACAATTCCCCCTTTTATTTATTAAAAAGACAAGGGGACTGTGTCTGTCTTAGGTTGCTTGCAATCAAACATTTTTCTTACCCATCATCGGGTCGTGAAGCCCTTAATTCTTCACGCCCTGTCTTAGGTTGATAAATATTTGTGCAACTCTTACCCGTCCTTGACTACCAGCCCATCACTTGTTACAATATGTCCAGGGGTGTAGGAAGACATACAACACGCATCAACCTGCAATGCACATGATGATAACACAGGCCAGAGCGAGCATAATTCCCAGAAACAGCTCCTTAAGCCAGGAGACTTTGGGAAGCCAGGAAGTCAGCCATCCAAAAAGGCCTTCGGATCCAGAGTCTTGTGTAATATGTTTTGTTAGAGTTTTAAGCTTATCAATTTCTTCAGAAATGCCCAGAGAACTGTCAGAGAGATTGAAACAACACATATTTTTAACTGATTGACAACCCTGGTGATGTAAAAGCAACAAGTAATCAATGGCAGCTCTATTATCTAGGATACCTTGGTGTAATACACACTGTTCCTCATTTAGCAGAGATAAGGCCGTGGAGGTGTAGTTAATATTTTTTGCCATGACACAGGCCAATTTAGTGAGAGACTTATAAGCTCCCACTGCCAAACCAGGGATGCCTAACAAAGAGAAAGTTAAGGCATCTACTTCAGTCTTAGAAAGGAGGTGCACATTATCATCACAATCTTCAGCCAAAGGGAGGCCTCATTTAAGTCTAACAGCAGGATGATGGGGCAATATGTCTGCAATTGAGGGTAAAAATACAGTCAAACGGCTAAGGCAGCAATGCGTTCCATCAGACAAATTAGCAGGTATATAATTAAAAGTATAATTACCAAAGGAGTATAACCATCCCTTTGGAAGAGAAGTGTGCGCATTGCCATACACAATTTGTTCAGTGCGGTTACATAAATGTCTTTTTCCTACATCAAGATACTTAGAAGTACAACTCTTATATTCAGCACATGTATCATTTTCTGAAATTACAACATTAGGAGTAATAAGCTGTATAGCGTCCTTGGGAAGTCGAAAAGAGGAGCTTCCCCAATTGTAAGAATCCGAGTAAGTAACAATTTTGTTAATATTGGAGAAAAAGGTAAGGTTTCTAATCTCATTGGAAGGGCGACACACAGGCAGCAAGCAGGATCCTAAAACAAGTCCCATATGGACACCTTGTCTGATGCAGATGTTATCCGTCTTGGCTATCTTGGCCAGTCAGATCCAGACATTGTCCTTTTGTTCCATCATTGTTGAGCTCTGTATCAGCAGACAGCAAAGGAGAAGAATCTGGAGTGTCGGATCATGGCTAGCTCGAGTCAGCCTTTCTGGCACCCAGATGGGTCCTTTAGCATTCTGCGGAAAAACACAAACAGAACCTCGGCTCCAGATCAATACAGGATCTGGACCTTTCCATTGACCAGTCAATATATCTTTCCACATGGCCCACGTCTTGGGCTTGTGATGTGGCTCAGCAAATCTATCAGCTGCTGATCTATTATTGGAATCTAAATTTTAAAAATTTAATGTGAATAATACAGCTGATAACCTATCTTTGGGTATTCTGTACACCGCTCCTATTCCCCCCTTTTGTTTATTTAACATAGTCTTGATGGTAAGATGAGCCCTTTCAACAAGGCCTTGTCCAGTTGGGTTGTAAGGAATGCCTGTAATATGTTGAATATTAAAGTTAGCACAAAATTTTTTAAATGTATTAGAAGTATAGGCAGGTCCATTATCGGTCTTAAGTTGTTTGGGTAAACCTAGAATGGAAAATGTTAAGAGGCAATGAGTAATAACGTCCTTTGTTTTTTCTCCAGACAAAGGTGTGGCCATAATGAATCCTGAAAATGTATCAACAGAAACATGAATAAATTGCAATTTTCCAAATTCAGGAAAATGAGTGACATCCATTTGCCATAGATGATTAGGTAGCAGTCCTCTAGGGTTGACTCCGTAGGTCACTTGAGGAAGAAAGGTAACAGTTAGTGCAGCTTTTGACGATGTGTCTGGCTTCTTCCTTAGATATAGCAAAGTGATGATGTAATGTAGAGGAGTTAACATGAAATTGATTATGAAAATTAATAGCAGATTGCAGTGCAGAAAAGATATGGACATTGCGCGTGGCGAGATCAGTAACATGATTGCCATGAGAAAGAGGACCAGGGAGACCAGAATGAGCATGAATGTGAGTGATAAAAAAAGGATTTTTTTCTGTCCCAAAGTAATTGCTGTAACTGTAGCAGATGCTGATGAATGGGAGAATGAACAGCAATGTGTCCAGCCAGCTTGAGACTCCGAACAGCATTAACTACATATATGCTATCTGAAAACAGGTTGAAGGGTTCAAAATGTCCTGAAAAAACTGCAAAAACTGTCAATAGTTCTGTTCATTGAGCAGATTGGACTGGGAACAGAAAGGTTTGAGTGGATGCATTGGCTGTAATGGCTCCAGTGCCATCCTTAGATCCATCAGTAAATATTAAAGTGGCATCTTTTATGGGTGTAGTCCTGGTGATTTTTGGAAAGACCACTGGATGCCTAGCCCAGAAATGTAATAAGGGATTAGAAGGGAGATGATTATCAAATTGAGCTTGAGTACGTGCTGAAAGAATTGTCCAGCAATCTAGGGCAGAACAGAGATATTGTAGTTGTTCCATGCTATAAGGAGTAATTATCGTATGAGGATGCATACCAAATGTTGCCAGAGAAACCTTAAGTGCTTTTATGATAAAAGTAGCTATAGCTTCTGGATAATGAGTAATGACCTTAGAAGGTGAAGCCGTATCATGCATCCAAAGGAGAGGGCCATGCTACCAGAAAACACCTGTAGGGCTGTAACTCGTAGCTAAAACAATAAATTGCAAAGGCTTATTTAAATCAATGCGGTCGATGTGGGCAGATTCCATGGCTCTCTCTATTTGAATCAAAACTCCTCATCCTTTAACAGTAAGAGAACGAGGGGAAAGGGGATCAAAATCACCTTTTAAGATGTCAAATAAGGGAGAAAGAGCAGAGGTAGGAATATGAAGATAAGGTCTGATCCAGTTGATGTCACCGAGCAGCTTCTGAAAATCATTTAAAGTAGACAGACTATCCTTATGAAGGTTAATTTTTGCAGGCTTAACTAATGTATTAGATATAGTAGATCCAAGAAATTGTTTAATATCAGTTAATTGAACCTTCTCAGGGGCCACAGTCAAGCCCCAGCGTTTCAAAACGCTTAAAAGAGCAGCATAATCCTTTTGTAAAATAGAATCCTGAGAATGAGCAAGTAAAATGTCATCCATGTAATGATAAATTAGCAAATCCGGAAAAGTGTCACAGATGGATTGAAGAGCCCGATCAACGTAGACCTGACACATAGTAGGACTATTCACCATTCCTTGGGGGAGCACAGTCTACTCATAATGCTGATTAGGTGAAGCATTGTTAGCAGTAGGAAGAGAGAATGCAAAATATTTAGTATCAGCAGGGTGAAGAGGGATAGAAAAAAAGCAATCCTTAATATCAATAATAATAGTAGGCCACCCCAATGGTAGAGCAGTTAATACAAGTAACCCCAATTGAGTAGGACCCATAGGTTCCATAATGGAGTTAATGGCTCGTAGGTCATGTAATAGTCTCCATTTTCCAGTTTTCTTTTTGATCACAAAGATAGGTGCATTATAAGGCAAAGTGGAAGGTTGAATATGGCCAAGCTCTAGCTGTTCCTTAATAAGTTCCTGGGCTGCACAAAGTTTTTCTTTGGAGAGGGGCCACTGAGGAACCCAGACGGGGTGATTAGAAACCCAGGTGATTTTTAAAACGTCAGTGGCCCCTAGGAAAAACCCAATCCCTTTCTATCCATCTGTGACTGGCCTAACTTAAGAGGAGTATAATCTTGGGGAAATTTCCCGAGTGATTTCCCCCAAACATGACCTTGCTCCAACATCATACATTCAGCAACCGTGTTACTGTAGGGAACGTCTGAAACTAACTAAATTCCCATGGCTTCCATAATATCTCTTCCCCATAAATTGACAGGAAGATTATCAAGTACATAAGGTTGAAACTGCCTGTATGCCCTTCATCATCTTTCCATGATAAAAGTTTTGCCCTCTTATTAGGATTAGTGGCTATTCCCAACCCTCTGAGAGTGCTATCTGCCATATCCAGTGGCCAATTCTGCGGCCAGTCTAGGCTCTTAATAATGCTTTGATCAGCTCCAGTATCTAAGAGACCCTGAAAAGGTCTGCCCTCAATCATCAGAGAAACCATAGTTCTGTTTTTTAAATCCAAGGAGAAGAATGCTATATCCACTCCGGTGGATCCCAAGCCTTTATCACCACACTCTCTATCCTTAGCCGGATAATTTTCATGAAGACTGGGTATGATTAACAGTTGAGCTATGCGATCGCCGGGTGATATAGTGACCACTGCCCTAGGTGCTGCAGCAAGAATCTTAATCTCTCCAGTGAAATCAGCATCAACCACTCCAGGTACTATAGAAAGGCCTCTTAAGGCAGAGGAGCTTCTGCCAAGAATCAATCCTACTGTGCCCCTAGGCAAAGGCCCTTGAACAGCAGTAGGGATGGGTTGCACCCCCATTTCTGGGGTTAACATTGCTCTGGCGAAGGCACAGAGGTCCAATCCTGCACTCCCTGTGGTTTTCAGAGGGGGGTGTTAGGAGATAATGTGTTAGGGGTACCATCTGTAAAGCCCCGCATATTTGTGGGCCCCGGGACTGAGGGCCCTGCTTCCTGTTTTTTTACTCCAAAGGAGGCAAGAGATTTCCATTCTTATCTCTAGTAGAGTGACACTCACTAGTCCAATGATTGCCTTTAAAGCAACGGTGACATGGCCCAGGGGCAGGGTCTTTGCTCTCCTTAGAAGGACAATTTTTTCGAATATGTCCAGGCTCTCCACACTTATAACAATTATTATTATTGTTGCCCCCAGAAGGAGTTTTCTTAAGACCAGAAGTAATAGCGGCAGCCATAACCTGTCCCTGTATTACTGTTTCATCTATGTCCTTACAGGCCTTAAGATATGAAGAAATATCTTTATTTCTCCATGGCCTAATAGCCTCTTTACACCACTTATTAGCTTGTTGGTATGCCAGTTGCTTGACAAGAGGCATGGTCTGTTCCACATCCCCAAACACCCTACTAGCAGTTTGTATTAGCCTATCCACAAAATCAGCATATGGTTCCTTAGTTCCTTGAATTACCTTAGAAAGCTGACCTTGCAAATTTCCCGAACCAGATAATGTTTTCCAAGCTTTATGGGCAGCCACTGAAATTTGTTGATAAACACCAGGGTGATAGTTTATCTGCTGAGCTTGCCCTTCATAATGACCCATTCCCATGAGCATGTCTAGATTCCACTGAGTATTTCCCGAGGCAGCGTTTCTTTGTGCCATTTCTAAACAAGCCTCCTGGAAGCCAACCTTCCAGGTTAATAATTGCCCTCCTGACAAACATGCTTTAGCCAAATTAGTCCAATCAGTAGGTGTTAAGTTTTGATTTCCAATAGATTCTAGCATAGACAAAGTAAATGCAGCTTGAACTCCATAAGTCATGACTGCTTTTAGTTGTTTTACATCCTTAAATGGAAATACCTGATGAAATCTCTGATTTTGTTGATCTTCAAGCACAGGACAAAATAAGTTGTCTGGTCTCTGTCTCAGCCCAGTATCGTCAATTAGGTCAGGACTTTGCATTACTGGACAGACATTAAATTGTTTACGTTTCTCATGACTGGGAGGCAGTCATGAGAAATCCTAAGAAAGTCTAGCAATCCTAAGAAAGGATTGCTAGAAAATAAAGGAGGTGGCGGGGGAGTAGGGGCAGATGGAAAAGAGGAATGATGTTTTAAGTCCAATTTACGCAACGCAGCCTGAGATAGCACCTCTTCCTCATCTGATGCAGAATCATCATTCCTTTCACTCTGTCCCTTTTGTGAAACCTCCTCCAATGCCTGTTTAGCCTCCATAAGAGGCTCAACCATATCTAAATTGGACGACACCAAACAGCTACTAATCAAAGACCAAATGGCCAAGGTTCAGACTGGAAGAGGACTGGAGGCCTCAGCCTTTCTCAAATCCTCTCCCAGATGTTCCCATTGGGGAACATTGAGCAGCCCTTCCTCAATAAACCAACAAGCATGCTTTTCTATTGTCCTTACAAAATTGCGTGCAGTTGCAGTTTTTAAAGGAGTACCATTTTTCTTTAAAAGTTCTTTGAGCGAGCGTTCCATTCTCAAGCGAGAAACTTCTGATCCCATACTGACAACAAGACAAAATACAAGAGAAAGAGGAGTACAACAAGAACAAAAGAAACACAAAACAACAAATAACCTCTAGAGTCCTGCTTGTAGCGTCCCCATCAGCGCGGTTTTTCCCCGTCAGAGCGGTATTTCCCCATCAGAGCGGTCTTTCCCCGTCAGAGCGGTCTGTCCCTGCTCGTAGCAGAATAGTGCAATCTCCTGCTCTCAGGCAGTAGTCAAACTGTTACTTACTGACTTAATATCGTTCAGTCAGATTTTTTCCCCATACGGGCCACCAATTTGTCGCGTTTGTCCAGCGAAGCAACAAAACCACCACCACGGTTTCTTCAAGAAGTCTTCTACTTTATTCCACAATACATGCAGTTTATATAGGCATAGAATTCAACATATTCCGCATACATCAAAGGTTACATACAGGTTACAATTTACCAGACCCTCAGCAAGTGACCAGGGGAGGCCATTGAGAGCAAGATGCATATCAACCATAAAGGAATGTACACCTGGTCTCAGGCGGCGATCAGTCTACAAAAACAAGATAATCAATCCTCTCTGACAATTGACCTTTCATTACCTTCCAGGAACTGACCTGCCTCCAGGCACGTACGCAACTCCATGGCCTGCATGCTCCCCACAGTGAACGTTAGAAAACTTGCACAGAAAATAAATTGACCAGTACTTAACCGTGAGTCCTGTCTGGTTTTAATAAAGAGTTGGGACCCAAAGCCGTGAACGGAACAACCAGTTATGGTAAGTTCAAGAATAAAGTGTCCATGTCAACACTGCTTAAGCTGCAAAGGCAGAAAGTAGTGTGAGGACCAAGACTTCAGCTGGGTATTACTGAAGGCGGTCTCAGGTAGACCTTGGATCAGGTAGCTCTGGCAGGCCAAGCGGATCACACCACTAGTGGAGCCCTGATGGATGGGTGCTGCGTCCAGGGTGGGGGAGCTGGTGTTAATGGCTCCTCACCATTTGCATGTTCCTGCAGAACTTGGACCACCAGGTCATGGATAGGAAGGGGCTTAACCTAGACATGTCCTTCCAACCATAGGAACTCAGAAAGCACAGCTCCACATAGGCTGAGAGGTCACTGGGTCGTAACTAAAGAATGATTTCTGCTCTCCACTCCATCTCTAATGGTCTTAGGGGGAAAACAGGCAGGACGCATGCCATTTGGAGGGCCAGCGCAGACAGGAAGATGGCAGCGTGAGCAGAAGAATCCCTTTAGAGGATATGGCTTCTTGGAGCCATCAGACGCCTCTTGTGGACTTGCACATTCTCTCCTGGTCACGAGCTCTAGGAAATGTAATGTTGGAATATTTGGGACTGTAAAATGTGTGTGTGAGTGGTTTTGTTGGATGTTCTGTGTTTCCAGTCAGGAAATGTGGAACCAATGACTTCCCTCACTACTGCTTTCCAGGTCTGAACTCTCATCTAATGATTGTTTATAAGATCTGTACTTGGAATTGTTCATTTGCGTATGCTACTGAAGTGCCTCCGGAGACACCAAGAGCTGCAAAGAAGAGCAGCACTTTCTATTTTGTTCACTGTTGTAGTGGCATGGTTTGCAATGCTGTGGGACCTAATAACTTGGAGAGGGACTTATTGCCACCGGAAACAATTGAGGAGGAGCTACCAGGAGATTCAGCATATTTGGAGGAGCCGCAGCTCTTCCTGGGCTTCACCTCCATCCTCGTCAGTAACACACTCATGTGACATGGCCTCTAGGAGGTCTGCGCTCTGTCCCTTTTGCTCAGAGCAGTGAGAGACGCGGATGCACCAGGCCTCCAGGTGTCCCGTTCATGGCTCGTTAAGAGCAAAATAAAGAACCTTGCTGTTGTGGAAAGCGAGCCCGAGGCTGCGTGTCCTGCGTGTCCTGAGGGGCCGAGGTGCAGCTGCAGCTGGGGCCTGCTCTTTCCTCCCCCTGCACACAGCTGTCCTCCGTCGCTTCATTATCGAGCTGCGTTTCCTCCCGGACACTTCACTGTACCCCGTGGCTTAGGGAGGGACAAGCACATTCCCTCCATCTCACCAAGGTGCAGTCAAGGATGTCAGTCACCAGCAGCCAATCCTGGGACACCTACCTGACACGTTTCCCGCCCTTCCAGGGCTTGCAGGCACCGCTGTCACCTTTTCTGGCCCTGTGGGCTGCCGCTCTGGGCACGGCTAGGAATGCAGTAGGCATGGTGTGGCCTCTGTCTGACAATAGCTCAGTGTTTCCAGGGTCCTTCCATGCACACCATTCAGTGCATCTTTTCTAGGCCTGCGTTGCGGGGTGGAAGGGCTGCATCCCATTCTGCTGGCCCCGCAACCAGCCGCTGGGCACCTGGACGGTCCCCTTTGCTGTGTCTCATTGCCATCCACAGCTGGGAAAGCTCCTGGGCTCTGCTTTCAGGCCTGTTTGGCCCGAGATGGGAAAGAGGTGGGGCCTCCTGCGTGAAGAGCAGCCAGGCTGCTTTCCAGCGAGCTGAGCCATGGCAGGGCGCATCCCGGGCACCAGGGTCGAGTTCCCAGCGCTCACATTTGGAAGTGAGCCATTCTGGGGTGTGAAGTGTCATCCCCATGAGGCTCGGGTTTGTCTTTCCCACCTCACCGTGACACTGGGCGGCCTCTCAGGGGCTCACTGGCCATTTGTCCACGCTTCTCAGCGGATCGAAATGGCCCGCTGAGCAGAGGGGTCGCTTTTTACTCCTGCTCGGAGGAGTCGTGCCTGGGTCGAGGTAGACACCCCTCACCGGGAGTGGGATTTGCAGACCCTGCCCCGTTCCGTGGGCTCCTTCCTGCTGCCTCAGAGCAGCCTTCGAAGCCCGAGTGTGCCAGCACAGGGCAGTGCGGGTCATCTGGTGTTGCTCAAGTTCTCAGTCAGGTGCAGGGCAGTGAAGGGTCACCTCCGCTGCCTTCCAGGGCCACACAGTGCCCCTGAGGATCAGGTCTC
>PVKS010046746.1:0-13156 GCA_004027875.1 Aplodontia rufa
TCAAGGGCAGAATGGTATCTCTCATCTGTGGAAGCTAAAATACATGGGGAAGCAGTATGCTACACGGATAAGCTAATAATAACTTCAAATTGTATGATTCTCAACGCAACAGGGAGATGACTCCCTAGGATACTTGGAGGCGTAGGGATGGGGATGGGGGGGGAGGGTGCAGGAAGAACTCCTAGGAGACTGGAGAGTGGGAATATGGGGGAATCATCTCAGAAGGAGATCTCTGTCCTCCACGAGATATCCATTTAACTCAGGGTTTCTCCTGGGAGAAGCAGCAACAGGGGGAACCCAAGCTGGGCATCCATGGTATGGCATTAGCCCTGGATAACTAAGTATATGTACATTGGTTCTTGAATGTTTGATAATGTTTCCCCCTCAATTGTATCTCTATATCCATCTAATAAAAAAGAAAGAAAAATAATTTTAAACCAAAAAAAAAAAATTTAGGGATGGAACCACTGTTGGACCCAGCTATCCCACTCCCAAGTATTTTCCTAAAAGATATAAAATCAACATATAACATGCAATACAGCTACATCAATGTTTATAGCAACACAATTCACAATAGATAAATTATGGAAACAACACAGATGGCCATCACCAGATGAATGGATCAAGAAACTGTGAGATACACACACACAAAAAAAACAGAGTTCTACTCAGCTATTGAAAAAAATGAAAATATGGCCTTTGCTAGTAAATGGATGGAATTGGAGAAAATCATGCTAAGTGAAATTAACCAAACTCAGAAACTCAAAGGTTGAATGCTTTCTCTCATATGTGCAAACTAGAGTACAACAAAGGAAAGCGTGAGAGAAGGACAAGTTTTTGTAACAGAACCATCAAATAAAAAACTGGTTAACAAACGAACTGGGGGAAGCCTGGTTATGTTGCGGGGAAGTAGGATGGGATACAGGATGTTAAGGGAAAGGGGAAGGTACAAATACTGGTATACTTTGCACTCTTGAGATGCTAAATAGTTCCCACGCAGGCATTTAAAACTGGAAAAGTCAATATACATATACATATATATAATATACATTATCTATACGAGGGGAGTCCGCTGGAGAAAAGAGATTGGGGAGAGGGAGAAGGGGGGATATTTGCATGCATGAATGTGTAACAACAAATTCCTTCATCGTGTAAAATTATAATGCACACACAAAAAAAATCTGTGTGTTTACCCTCACTAATGCTGTTCTGGTGAAGATGCTAAGCTCTTAGTTTCAGCTACTTTCTCTATATTGTGTGTGATGCGAACAAGGCTTTACCTCACATAGAAAGAACCAGTAGAAAGATGACACCTTTGAGAGTTCATGCACTTTGATTCATACCTCATTGTCATTGAGATACTCAGAAGTACGCACTCGGGAGGTAGCAGAAAGTTGCCAAGTTGTAATAGCTGATATGAGAAAATATTTCAAAAAAAAACTATTAACTCACTCAGGTTTTCAGAATATGCCATTTACTGGCTCTCCCTAGTGGGAGAAAACAATTCCTTTCCACTTCAAGTAAAGTTTAAAACAGAACAAAATAACAATGTGATAGTTGTGTTGTTTTCCATGAAAGAGAATCTACAGACGAATTGTCAGGACATGGAATAGAGCTCAGTCGTAATGTGTTTTCGTAGCATGCATGAGCTCTAGGTCAATCCCCAGCCCTGAAATACAATGGGGGGGGGGAGGAGTAATAGTAGGTGGTGGTTGTAGTAGTAATTTTAAAAAGAACACCTGTCCTGTGATATTATAGACTGATTTCATACTTATCCCTCAAAGGAAGTAGATCATTTTAATTCATGCATACTATTCACTTTCTAGTCATATTTCCAATGGCAAGGTACTTACTTGTAAAAGACTTTGGGATGACAATTTTATGAATTACAGCTTCTTGAGACTGTCTACAGCCATTGTAAAGAGTCCACCCAGTTCAATAGATCAGGATGGAAAAGTTAGGGCTGTGTCATACAGCATACTTCAATTTTCTCAGTCCTCTCCATTAAGCAGTGAATCTCTAGACTCCATGCTCTCTCAGAATGTAAACTACGTGTCTTCATATCCTATGCTGATGAACAAAACCACAAAAAAACAGGAAACAAGGGCTAAAAATGTAGCCCAGTTGGGGCTGGAGCGGTGTCTCGGGGGTTATGGTGTTTGCCTCACGTGCGCGAGTACATGAGTTCAAACCCCAGCACCACATACACAACAAAGTGTCCAAGGAATGAACGTCACATGGAAAACTAAATTAAAAAATTGCTTCTCTTTCTCTCTCATTGTCCCCTCTTTCTTAAAAAAAAAAAAAAGTAGCCCAGTGATACAGCACATGCCTAGATTGTGTGATGTTGTGGGTTCAATGACTAGCACCACAAAAGAAAAAGCATATCTTAAATGACTGCATTTAATTACCTTGAAATGTTAATACTTTAAATATTTTTAAAAATACCTAATGTATTTTTCACTATATGATTATTCTGGAAAAATAAAAATTCTGAATATGATAAGGTTAATGATTGACAGGGGTGATTAGATGGGGGGATGATTAGTGGAGCACAGAGGACTTTTAGGACAGCAGAACTGTTTTGTATGTGATATTATAATTATAAATACATTCTATTACTTATTTTTCCAAAACCGTATAAAATTCAGCACCAAGAATGAAGCTTAACATAAACTACAGATTTGAGTGATAAAGATGAGTCAAAGTAGGCTCACCATTGGTTAGTGTGCCAGACGCTGGTTGTGGATATTGATAATGGAGGACAACTTGCATGTGTGGGTAGTACAGGTAACATAGAAAATATCTGTATCTTCTTCTTGGTTTTGCTGTGAACCTAAAATTTCTCTAAAAAAATAAGTTTTTAGGGGCTGAAGGTGTACCACAGTGGTAGAGAATTTGCCTACTGCACATAATGCCCTGAATTTGATCCCAGTACTACACACAAAAGTTATTAGCTCAGAAAAAAAGATATTCACTGAAACTACTAAAGCAAAGCAACAGAATATGGATACTAGCTTCCTAAATCGAACAATTTGAAAATATACAAAATAAGTAATTGGATTATACACTTAGGCAAGGAAATAATTCATAAATATAAAATATTTTATCTTGTGTTACAACTCATTTTAAGTTACACAATTAATTAATAATTTCCATTTACTAAATGCAATCCGTTTATAGTAAAAATTGAATGGACTAACTGCTTTGTGGGAGGTGGGGAATATCAGAACAATCACAATTCACAATCCCTGTGAACATGCTACATTGCTGAGGAAGGAGATGGCACACAAGACAGTTATGGACAGGGGGCATGATGGACAAAATCCTGCTGAGTGCTTTGAATGGTGGGGAGCATGGGTTGAGATGAACAGTGTAGGAATCAGCAGTTGGTGGTCATACCCTTTGTGAAAAGAACCAGAAGCAACACCAGTTGCATGTGGTGTCATGAGGGAGCCTCTTCTGAGAGCACTGAGAAAAGGGTAGCAAATTGCTTGGTTTCTGAAGACCCCCACCTAGCATAAAACTCATTGGTTTGACTATTCCACCGCATACTCCCTGAGTTATCTTGAATAAATACAGTAGCTTGAATATTCGCCACATCCTTGGGCATGCAGACTGTAATCCTATGGGCTGAATATATGACTTCCTGGCACAACCCATATGATCCCAAAGCTCTGCAGAACTGAAAGGTTTGCTGCCACCCAAATATTCACCAGGCACAGACTAATAGCCACTGGACAGGTGTGTACATGCCTGGAAAAAGGTGTCTCCATCCACATACCTCATATAGGAGGAATTCTTGCCTTAACCTGTTCTACATTTTTAAAAATTATTTTGTTAAGTTTGTTTCATCACTTTTATTTTATTACCTTTTAAACTTTAATAAGATTTTTCTCTTTCCTTTCATTGTCTCATTCCTGACTTTTTAAATTAATTTTACCTTTATGAACATTTAACAATTTAACTAACTCTATATTTTGCTCCTTTCTCTTTTAGAGCATTATAGTTATACAAGTGGTTGGGTTCATCTTGACATATTCATACATTGATGGAATTTGATTTCAGTTCATGTTTTCCCCACCCTTTCTCTCCCTTCCCCACTTCCTCCATTTTCCTTTATCTACTCTTCTGATCTTTCTTTCACTCATCTATTTATTTTTTATTGGTTCTTTCTACTTACATAGAAAGGTTAACTCCCCTGTGGTATATTTATATATGCACATGGCATGATATTTTAAAATTCATTCTGTGTTTCCTCCTGTTACCCATCCTTTTCCTCTCCCTCTCAATCTCCTCCTTTTACTATATTGATTTTCCCTTTATCTTTATGATATCAGATCCTCCCCTTCTTCTTTCCTTTATTTTACTCTAGCTTCCACATTTGAGAGAAAACATTCAACCTTTGAATTTCTGAGTTTGCCTTATTTCACTGAGCATTGAGGTGGCTGTATCACTACAATACGCTGATTTTAGTTCTTTTGGATACATACCAAGTAGTGGAATAGCTGGGTCACATGATGGCTCCATTCTTAGTTTTTTGAGGATTCTCCACGCTGCTTTCCAGATTAGTTGTACTAGTCTGCAGTCCCACCAGCAAAGTACATTCTCACCAACATTTATTATTATTTGTGTTCTTGATAATCAACATTCCAACTGGAGTGACATGAAATTTTAATTTAGTCTTGATTTGTGTTTCACTGAATGCTAGAGATATTGAACATATTTTCATTTATTTGTGGTCATTTGTGTTTCTTTTGAGAAATGCCTGTTTAGTTATTTTGCTCATTATTGATTGAGTATTTGGGGGGGTGTGCATGGTAATTTTTGTGAGTTCTTTATCCATTCTGGATATTAATCCCCTGTCAGAGAAGAAGCTGGCAAAGATTTTATCCCATTATGTAGTCTCTCTCTCTCTCTCTCATGTTCTTTGTGAAGAGTTTGTTCCTTTGCTATGCAGAAGCTTTTTAATTAGAAATTTAAGGGGTCTTATTTAGGAAGTCACTGCAAGCACCAACATAATGGAGTGTTGACCCTATGTTCTCTCCTAGCAGTTGCAAGGCTTCTGATTAATTTCTAAGTGTTTTTGATCCATTTGATTTGATTTTTGTTCAGGGTGAGAGAGAGTGATCTAGTTTCATTCTTCTACATGTGGATATCCAGGTTTCCCAGCACCATTTGTTAAAAATGATGTGTTTTCTCCAACAAATATTTTTGGCACCTTTGTCGAGTATCATATGGCTGTTAATATGTAGGTTTGTCTCTATGTAGGTTTGTCTCTGTGTCTTCTATTCTGTTCCATTGATCTTCATTCTTATTTGATGTAAACGACATGCTGGTTTTTGTTTTGGTTTTCTTTCTTTCTTTCTTTTTAAACTATAACTCTGTACTTTAATTTCAGATCAGGTGTTTTGATGCCTCCTGAATTGCTCTTCTTACTCAATACTTCTTTGACTATTCTGGGTCTCTAATTCTTACAAATGACTTTAAGGACTATTTTTTTCAATTTCTGTGAAGAATTTCATTGACACTTTATTGGGGTTGCATTGAATCTGTGTATTGCTTTTGGTAGTATGGCCATTTGGACAGTATTATTTCTGCCTTCCCAAGAACATTGGAAGGCTTTCCATCTTCCAAGGTCTTCTTCAATTTCTTTCTTCTATGTTCTGTAATCTTCATTGTAGAGCTCTTTCACTTTCTTAATTAGATTATTTCCCAAGTAATTTTTTGAGGTTATTGTTAGTGGGGCAGTTTTCCTTATTTTTTTTCCTCAGTAGAATCACTGTTGGAGTATGGGAAAGCTATTGATTTGTGGGTGTTAATCTTGTATACTGCTATTTTGCTGAATTCATTTATCAGCTCAACATGTCTTCTGGTGGAAGCCAGACATGGTGGCACAAGCCTGTAATTCCAGCAACTTGGGAGACTGAGGCAAGAGGATTACAAGTTCATAGCCAGCCTCAGCAACTTAGCAAGGCACTGAGTAACTTAGGGAGACCACCTCAAAATTTAAGAAAAAGGGTTGGAGATGTGGCTTAGTGGTTAAGTGTCCCTGGGTTCAATCCCCAGTACAAAAAAAATAAAAATGAAAAAGTCTTCTGGTGCAGATTTTTGCCACTATTTTCTTGTTGATACTAATATTTGTTTTTGTTCTTGTTGTTGATGGGTCATCACTACACATCTATATCTGGATTGTCTTTATGTTGTGAGTGTTAATGTTGTTTGTTTTCTTCCTTCTAAGTTGGGATCCAGACCAGTCCCTTGAACACCACTTCATGACCCCTCCACAGCACAGGTGAAAGAAATTGCACCTTGGAGATTCAGCAGTGGCTCAGGGGTTGTGGCACTTGCCAGGCATGCACGAAGATTCAGGTTCAAATCCCAGCACCATGTACACAATGACATGTTGGAGCAAAAAAAGCCACATAAAAATCTAAATTAAATTGATTCTCTCTCTCTTTCTCTATTTCTCTCACCTCACCCACTATCCTTCTCAAGGAGGAGGAAGAAGAAGGCGAGGGAGAGGGAAGGGTGGGGGGGGTAGGGGGGGAGAAAGAGGAGGAGGAGAAGGAGAAGGAGAAAGAAGGAGAAGGAAAAAAGAAATTGGACCTTACTCCACCCAAGATGTAGTCCTACTCAAAATTTGGCAGATATTTTGAATTAAAGAACATGGGAGATAAAAGTCCCCAGCTGGCATGTTCCTGTGTAGAGATGGATAAAGAGGACTAAAATCCAGTCTCTGCATCTATGTGGCTCTTCAGCCTAGGTCTCTCCCATACAATTGCTGAAAGAACTTTATTGACAAGGTCGGAGAAGTTACCACAGTGTATGCATCCCACATACTCCATTTTCTGTAGCACTATTGCTGCCAAAGTGACTTTACTCTTGCAGGATCTACAAAGACAGTCCCTCAGGATATGGCAGCCAAACTATGTCAAAACTCATGAAACACAGCCAGAGAAGACATAGGGAATCTGCAGAACAAACCCCATTTGAAAATAAATTCAACACCACACAACAAACCAAAAGTTCAGGACACATCATCAAGAGAAAATTATTTCGTAAGCACCACTCATATAAATGTGGAAGAGACATATATTCCCACAGATACACAAATCTTAATGTAGAAATATAAGAAAGAGGAGAGTTCATAACTATCTAGTAACTGATTCCAAAGATAGTGGAGAAGATGAAATGCCCAAAAAAAGAATTTAAAAAATGTTAAATAAGATCAATGAATTCAAACAACATGCAATTAAATAGCTGAAGAAATTAAGGAAAACAGTGCCAGATATGAAAATGTAATTCAATAAATAGAGATTCTGAAAAAGAAGCAAACAGAAATCTTGGACATAAAGAGCTCAATATTTGGATAAAAAATTCAGTCAAGATCATACACACCTACAGACTAGATCAAGTAAAATATATTTTTTTTACTTGATATATATTTATTTATCAGAGCTAGAAGATGACAATGAATCACCACATTTGTATACCAACAACAACAAAAATAAAAACAAGAATGAACAGAACACACAAGATCAATGGAACATGACTCAAAGTCTAAACTTAGGAATCCAAAGTAAAGACACAAAGGAATAAAGGTAAAAGCTGTAGGCAATGTAAACTTATACAGTGAAATAGTCGCAGAACATTCTCAAATCTTGGGAAAATCATAGACATCCATGGACAAGAATATTTAAAACCCCAAGTGGACATGACCAGAAAATAACCTCTCCACATCACGTTATATAAAATTGCTGAAAGTGTATTAAAACTCTAAATGAGAAAGGGACAAAGCAAGTATAAAGTAAACACATCAGAAGAACTGCAGATTTCTCAACAAAAACTTTATTTTTAACAAGACATTATTTTTATTGTAGTTTTACATATTGGAGGGGTTTGTTGTTACACTTTTATACCATGCTCACATCATATATCTCCCCTTACCCTCCCCCATCCTCCTCCATCCCCTACAGACCCCTAGACTGTGAAGTTGCCCCCAATTCAATTGGTAATCCATGTTTAATGAGTCTACTGTCTAAACTTATTGTTCTTTCACTCTTTCCTATATTGTGCTCTAGCTTCCACATATGAGAGAAAACATTTGGCCCTTGCATTTCTGGGTTTGGCCAATTTCATTCAGCACGATTTTCTCCATTTCCATCCATTTACCAGCAAAAGCCATGATTTCATTTTTAAAAATGGCTTAGTAGAATTCTGCAGTGTATATATGCCACAGTTTCTTAATCCATTCATCCAATGATGGACATCCGTATTGATTCCATAGTTTAGCTATTGTGAATTGTACTGCTATAAACACTGATGCAGCTATGTCACTGTAGTATGCTGACTTTATATCTTCTGGGAAAATATCCAAGAGTGGGATAGCCGGGTCATATTGTGGTTCCATCCTAATTTTTTGAGGAGCCTCCATACTGCTTTCTAGAGTGGTTGTACTAGTTTTCAGTCTCACCAGCAGTAGTATATCAGGGTTCTTTTTTCCCCATACCCTCTCCAGCATTTGTTTCAACAGAAATTTTAAAGGCAAGGGCAACACAAAATGTTTTATTTTCAATACCTAAATTTAAAAAGGAAAAACTTGAAAATGGATGGAAACAGTAGCCATCATGTTGAGTAGAAGGCAGAAACACATCTTTGATTTCAGTGTGACTGGTGAAAGAGTACCATTTTTCTTGGACCTAAGGAATTCATTGATCTTTGGGAGATTTAAGAAGGAGGGTGGAAAAGTTAGCTCCCAGGGGAAAATAAGGAGATTTTCTCTAAACTAGACATTTCCAGACTCAATTAACTAATTAGAAAAATCAAAAATGTGTTATTATCTATACTTCATGAGTATGCTTTATACTTGGAATGAAATGGATAATTCTGGGAATACTAAGGGTAAAAGTTTAAAAAGTCCTAATATGTACTGGTGATGTATCTCGGTGATAGAACACTTGTCTAGTATGCATGGTGCCCTGGGTTCCATCCTCAGCATCAGAGAGAAAGGGGGTGGGGAGGAAGGAAGGGAGGGAGGGAAAAAGAGGCGCTGAGGTAAATCCTGCACTCATCTGTATTTCTAACTAATGTAGATTTTTGCAGGGTTTGTCCTGATGAAGTGGACTAACTCACTACTATTCCAAACATGTCTGAATTATGACATCTCACCTCATGAACAATAGTTATATTTATTTTGAACCTCCATTTAATGTTTATTAGTATATTAATATAAATACTTACACATTATGACCACTCCCAACTGCATAAGCTAAAGCATTCCCTCTAGATTTATTTGTAACAAAAAAAAAATACCTTGAAAAAGTGCTTAGCAATTTCTTATTTACATTTCACAAAGCATAAGGGCTGTTCTAAAATACTTCACAATTAGGTACTTTAATAAAGCTACTTAAACAGCTAATTTTATATATTTTACCAATTTAATAGCTTGTTTTATATATACTAGCAGATAAAAGCATCTTGGGAGATCAAGTCTTGATCTTTGCAAATTATCTCTAAGTCTAAAGGGGAGGGAAAGATAGAGAACCTCTTGTTCCAACAGGGGAAAAACTAAGTTATAAACCTAAAATTCCTTGATGGACAATACCATTGACAAAATCATTTATCTGAAGTAGGTAAATATTTAAATGAAGAATGCTCCATTTCCTAACTAGACTGATTAATATATTGTAACACAAAGTCATATAAAGGTCAAGCAAGTAAAATCTATGCACAGGCTCCAAACAATAATAATAATACTGCTGATAATAATAGTCATCACTGTTTGAGTTAACGACATTGAAAAGAATTTGCTAGGCACTAAAGTCAATGTTATATGCATAATGTTCCTATCCCTCATCAAACATGTGTTTTTCCCGTTTCATATCAGGAAACGTATTTAGTGATAAGCAATGTTTCCAAGGTGACACACTTTACAACTAGAAAAGCCGGAACGCAACTCAGTCAGGCATGAATCTAAAGTCTATCTCCTTTCTTTTCATCACACACCTATGTCTTATCTTTATTAAAGGAAATGTTTATCCCATTAAACCTATTTTTGTTCCCTCTGCCATGCCAATTAAAAATAAAAACATCAGTGCTCACTTTGGCAGTACATATACTAAAATTGGAACAGTACAGAGGGTCTGTGCACAAGTATGACACACAAATTTGTGAAGCATTCCATTAAAAAAACAAAAGCATAAAAATACACTAGAAAATAAATAGCCTCTGGCAATAGATGGCAATTAATGCTCACTTAGGCATAAACTAACATCAATATTCTTCAAAGAAAGTGATTTAAAACAAAGAGTCATCAATGACAAAATGGTTTTCAATGTCTATTATGCTAAACATAGCATTTTCAAAGGGAAATTATATAAGAAGCAGAAATAAAAACATAATAGAAAGATTAAGAAGTTCAATACAGAATAAAAATAAACTAAAGTCCATAATTAACAAAACTTATATGAAACACTTTTGGCTAACAAAGATCACGTGACCAAAGAAATTAGATTACAAATAACAAACACCAGCCAATATTATAAAGTAATATAAATCATAGCATATATACTTCTATATATTGCTCAGTACAAACAACTGTATTTCAACCTAACAGGTGAGTTTTTTTCATATTTCTCACATTATTTCAGTTACATTAATGTTCTTTAGGTAAAATAAGGAGGTCAAGCACTGTGTACTTCAGATACTAAATGTGCTGACCAGAATCCCTCTGTTCAGGAGGGAGGACAAGGAAATGAACAAACGCACAAAGACAAAAACTAAAACAAACAGGAACAGAAAAAAGAGAATAAAAAATTAAAAAGGAGCATGGAAAAATCCAGAAAACAAAACAAAAACAAAAATAGCTAATATTTTTATATGTCCATGAACCAATAAACTGTTCCAGCTATTGTACCAATACACATTGAGTACAGGAGATAAACAGAAGGAAGAAAGGAAAACAATGTAAATATGTATGCAAAATCAGATAAAAAGTAAAAAATTCTTAATGAAAACTTGGAATTATAGACAGTAAGGGCGTCTCTGGGACCTTTGGGAGGAGATGTTCACTGTCCTTCTGGGTTTCGATATGAATGTCTCTCAGTCTATAGTTATGTGATCTCACAAAAATTACTGGGGTGTCCTCAGACTCTTGGGATTTCTAGGAGGGGCTTCCACTGAAGAATACTGGTTCTGGTAAGCCCTGAAGTTTGCCAGCCTCCCAGGGGAGCTGAAGCCAGATGACTTGATGAGAAGGGAGTATGGATGATTTCTATTCTCCCTCTGCTGGGAGATGCATGCACTGTCTCTTGTGGCAGAAGACTCAGAGCCTTTAACTTGTCACGTGATCCTTCTGGCTTGGGGAGTGGACAGGGCAGGGAATTGCTCCTCTTTATTCCACAAACTGAATACCCCATAAGCAAGGTGGAGCCTGGGCCTGTTCAAGGTCTTCTCTTCCTGGATGAGACTGAAGCCAGTGGCTATTTCCTGATGCAGTTTTCATAGGCTGCTCTAAAAAGTCAGAGAGAGCTGTCTCCTGGGGCTTGGAATGGCACCAGGCTTTCCTGCCAAACAGCCTGTTCCTCTGGGCACCTCAGCAGGCCGCTTCCCGGCACAGCTCTCAGCCCCGAGGTGCATGAGCTGGGTGGGTGTCTGCAAATGAGCTCCCCGGATGCTCTGTTTTTATAAAGCACGGGATCCCAGCAGCAATGGGGTTGCTGATTCTGTTCATCTCCACAGCCACTGCTGCAGCCGGGGAATGTAACAGAGTGGACCTGCTTAGTTCCTGGCAGGACAGATAAAATCCCTTTCTCTCTCCACTCTCTGAAGGCCACTCGCCACTGGCGGTTCTGCAGGTGGAAAGTAAACACTGCGGACCTGCTGCGCCCATGACAGGACAGATAAAAACCCTGCTCTTCTCCACGCGAAACTCCCAGGACTCAGCTCCTCAGAAAAGCTTCACAACTAGCACTAGAAATTCATAGGTATATTCCCCAGAACGCACCTCGAAAAACTGAAGATAGACTGGGACTTTCCCATCCAGACTCAGAGCCACAGGAAAAGCCACCTCCCTTCAGTTCGCCATCTTCCATCTCCCCCCTGCAAAATAATTTGAGGTCTAGAATCATGATGCCTCCAGCAACATTCTTTTTGCTCAGGATTTCTTTGGCTAACATGGTTCTCTTATTTTTCCAAAGGAATTTCATAACTTTTTTTTTTTTAGTTCTGGGAAGAATGTCGTTGGAATTTTGATGGGAATTGCATTAAATCTGTATTGTGCTTTTGGTAGTATGGTCATTTTGACTATTAATTCTGCCTATCCAAGAACATGGGAGGTATTTCCATCTTCTAAGATCTTCTTCAATTTCTTTCTTTAGTGTTTCAAAGTTTTCATTGTAGAGGTCCCTTCACCTGTTTTATTAGATTGTTTCCCAAGTTTTCTTTTTACTTTTTTTTTTTGAGGTTATTGTGAATGGGATAGTTGTCCTAAATTCTTTTTTCAACACATTCATCATTGGAGTATAAGAATGAGATTGATTTATAAGTGTTGAACTTATATCCTGCTAATTTGCTGAATTCATTTATGAACTCTACAAGTCTTCTAGTGGAGTTAACATAGCATCATGTCATTAGCAAACAGAGATAATTTGAGCTCTGCTTTCCCTATTTATATCCTTTTAATTTTCTTCTTTTGCCTAATTGCTCTGGCTAGAGTTTCAAGGACTATGTTGAATAGCAGTGGTGAAAGTAGGCATTCTTGTTTGTTCCAGTTTTTTAGAGGAAAGTCAGTTTTTCTCCATTCAGAATAAGGTTGACCTTGGTTTTGTCATATGTAGCTTTGACAATATTGAGATAAGTACCTTCTATCCCTAGTTTTTTAGTGTCTTAAACATGAATGGGTGCAGTACTTTGTCAAATGCTTTTTCTGCATCTACTGAGATAATCATATGATTCTGTCTTTAAGTCTATTTATGTGTTGAATTATTTTTACTGATTCCTGTACGTTGAACCAATCTTGCATACCTAGGATAAAACCCACTTGTTCATGGCACATTGTCTTTTTTTTTTTAACAACCTTACAAGATTTTAACAAAATAATATAAAATGTGTATATATTCTGGATATTGCAATTATCCCCAGGAGTGCCCCCCCC
>PVKS010046747.1:0-13162 GCA_004027875.1 Aplodontia rufa
AGCTAGGGGTTTATCTAACTTGTTTATTTTTTCAACTCTCCATCTCTTTGTTTCATCAATTCTTTTTAATTTTTTTGTTTCAATTTCATTGATTTCAGCTCTGATCTTGATTATTTCCTATCTTCTGATGGCTTTGGGGTTAGATTATTCTTCCTTTTGAAGAGCTTGGAGATGGAGCATAAGCTTATTTATTTGGGATCTCTCTTCATTGTTAATGTGGGCACTTAGTGGTATGAATTTTCTCCTTAGGTATGCTTTCATGCTGTACCAGAGGTTTCAATATTTTGTGTCTTCATTTTCATTCTCTTCCAAGAATTTTTGGATTTCTTCTCTCATGTCTTTCTGGATCCACTCTTCATTTAATACGGTATTATTCATTCTCCATGATATGTACATTTACTGTTAGAAAAGGCAGGTCATTGGCTTTCATGGGACATAAGATTGATTTTTTATCAGTCCGCTCTGCAATTACAATGGGGGCCCCATGTGTAATGGTTTTCCTAGGGCTGGTCGTGAAGCAGTTGGGCTGGTGCCAGTGCTGGTGGATGACAGCACTCCACTGAATCAGGACCCTCCTTACCCAGCAGAACTCTGCAGAGAACTCTGGAAGGGTGAAAAATGACCATCATAATAAGGAAACAGTATTTCAATGAAATGCCTCACAGCTTAACTAATGCAAAGGCTGTACTCAGGAGAGGTGCAGAGGGATGTGCCCAGTTAATTCTCTGTTTTTCCACCTGGGCATGGGGTATGGCAGAGGATGACCTGCCACAGGAGTGTTGGGCTGCACCAAGTGCCCCTGTTCTTCAGTGGTGAGTGGCCTCAGCAGGCTCACTGAGTTGAGAGATTGTGGTCACTGTCCTGGCTGTTGAATGGCCCAGGATGTTAGGTCATCTGTCCACCCCACACTGGCTTTTACTTAATGATACCTGAGATTCCATTCTGTCCCTTCCTGCAGGAACTGGAGGGCTCTCAATTGGTGGTTGACTGGGAATGAAGTAGACACACTTTTCCTGAGTTCTCCAGGCACTTTATTTTTCCCTCTCTCTAGAGGCAAAGCTTTTTCTTCTCCTCTCACTAGAGGCAAGACTATTTACATCTCCTCTCACTAGAGGCAAGGCTTTTTCTTCTCCTCTCACTCGAGTCCCTGTTTCTACTGCTGAGGCTTTTCTTCTTCCTCTTCTAGAGTCCCTGTTTCTACTGCTGAGGCCTTTCTTCTTCTTACTAGAGTCCCTTTTTCTACTGCAGAGGCTTTTCTTCTTCCTGTACTAGAGTTCCTGTTTCTACTGCCAAGGCTTTTCTTCTTCCTCTACTAGAGTCCCTGTTTCTACTGCTGAGGCTCTTCTTCTTCCTACTGTATTTTCCCTGTACCCCTTGTATTTAGTTGTTACGACAACCTCTAGGGACACAGTGCAAACGTATTCAACCAACTGTAACAAATGAGCAGCCAAATAGCTTAGTCATGCAGTCAGGCAGTTTGCTAATTACTAGGGAAGATACAAGCCAGCTGGGCCTCCTACAGAGTTGTTTACCACTAATTCTTTTCTATGGCATCTGGCCAGGCATCATGTTGGCCTCAGTCTCCAATATCTCCTCCTTTTTTATTTCTTTGAGAGGAGAAAAACAAACAGGTGTCTGTGCTTGTCGTAGGTGTCTCCATTCACACCTCCCCTTCTTACCTGTCATTGAAATAAGGTGCAGCATAAGGCACCCTTCCTGTCTTAGGTTGATTAGGGGGTTGAAGGGACTTATCCATCATTGACTCCCAGCCCTTTGAGCCTGAGCCATCCATATCATTGCTGATTCGTGGTCATTAACTCTGAGGGCAGCATAAGCTTGCATGATCCCTTCCATATGGTTATTTTGTCATTCAATATGACTGAAAAGTCTTTTTACTGCAAGACCAAGCACAAAACACACAGAAATTACGACACTGGCCACTCCTCCCCAAGACTTAGCCAGATTCCTTAGGTTGCTAAAACTCAGTCCAGGCAGATTATAAATACACATAGACCCAATGTCCGCCAAAATGTCTACTTGTTCTTGCAGTAGATAAACTTGTTGGTTCACAGTCAATAGTCCAGTGTACAGGTGTTGATCCTGACTTGCCAAAGCCCCCGCAGCTGAACTGGATAAGGCATTCAAAGTATCCGCTGTCAGCACAATCACTGCTAGGGCTGCAGCATCCACGGCAGCCACCACCATAGAGGCCGTCACCGCTGCAGCAACCACGGCCGAGATGTCAAAGTCTCTCTAGTTACGCTGAAGCGGTACCTGCTAGTTTTCTTCCCTGATCTGTACCTTTTACATCTCCTCTTATTCTCCTCCCAAGGAAGCTACCAAGGGCTATGCAGATTTCAAGAACTGAAAAAACAACTTAGGAATATCTGTGGTGAGCACATTCCAACCCACCCTGAGTTTGTATCAAAATTAGCAAGCTTAACAAGGCATTTAACAAGGCACAATCTAGCAGCCCCTCATTTTAATTTTTCCTCACACACAGGGAACCCTACTGAGTGGACTTCTTGTAGCAATTTGCTAAGTTGTTTAGCTAGCTTCCTGCCTGAGTCATGTCTGGAGGTAGTAGAGGCTGAGAAACAGCAGAGTGCCCCAGCATGGGCTCCCACGGGGGAGCAGAAGGTCTTGTAATTTTTCCCCTTCCAATCCCAGTACACTTTCATTATTGGCCAAGCTCTCTAAGTAACTTCCACTAAGTTCTTCCTGTACTTCCTCCATGGATTCTGCCACCAGATGGACCGAACCTTTTACTTTTGGTTAAGAGGAAAGGAAATATTCTTTAACTAACTGCCACATAGGGAACGTTCCATTTGCCAAATCTCTAGTTTTACTAGCCCTTTCTAAATCTCATTTAACTTCCTCCCATTGTGGAATATTTAGATGTCCTTCCTGTAAAAACCAGGGACTCACCTCATTAATGGTATTTATAAAATTTTTTTCTCACGGTGGAATGTTTGACCCCAGTGCCATTAGCCTTGAGCAAATTTTTCACTGTACCTGTCATTTGTGTTTTAGAAGCACGAGAACCCATGGTAACTACCTCGCCCTTTTTTCACTCTGGCCAGAGCTTTTCTACAAGAGTTCCTCAGTTTACCAACCTTTCCGAAGAGAGCGAAGAGAAATCCCCTTACAGGCCACCATTTGTCCAGTCCCAGCCGGCAGGAACCAGAGTGCTCTCAATCGGCTGTTGACTGGGAATGAAATAGTCACATTGGTCCTGATTTCTCCAAGTGCTTTATTTTTCCCTCTCTCTAGAGGCAAAGCTTTTTCTTCTCCACTCAGTAGAGGCAAGACTTTTACATCTCCTCTCACTAGAGGCAAGGCTTTTTCTTCTCCTCTCACTCGAGTCCCTGTTTCTACTGCCAAGGCTTTTCTTCTTCCTCTACAAGAGTCTCTGTTTCTATTGCCGAGGCGTTTCTTCTTCCTCTACTAGAGTCCCTTTTTCTACTGCAGAGGCTTTTCTTCTTCCTACTCTATTTTCCCTGTACACCAGGCATTTATTTGTTACAACAACCAATAGGGACACATGCAAACATATTCAACCAATTGTAACAAATGAGCTGTCAAATAGCTTAGTCATGCAGTCAGGCAGTTTGCTAATTACTAGGGAAGATACAAGCCAGCTGGATTCTTTTCTCTGGAATCTGGCCAGGCGTCATGTTGGCCTCAGTCTCCAACACCATTCAAATTAACTGCTCATTTCTAGGACATGATTGAAACCACACGGGAAGAGAGAGAAGAAAATTGTTGCTGTGAACATAACAAGAATTTCATATTCTCCCCTACAGCCTGGGATCTAGGAAAACTGAAGAGATGGACACTTTCTAGTTCTATCTCACAGCCTTAACACTGTGCATCCCTGGAAAAGATTGTAGGTCACAGTCTACACTGAAAAAAGGGAAATCTGATGCAGCAATCATTTGTCAAGGCAGAAGGATTTGTTTTTGGGAAAAAGAATACATATATATATGTGTGTGTGCGTGCGTGTGTGTGTGTGTGTGTGTGTGTGTGTGTGTAGTGTGTATGTGTTTCTCTCTGTGTGTAATTTCATACAGCCAAAGAGCACAGGGCAGGTTTCATCAGGATTGAAGGGTGGATAACACACACATTGGTTGGCTAGGCACTGACAGCAACCAACACAACACATGCACACTATGTCAGAAATGCCTCATTACACAGGGTGTTATTTCTATAGACAAATCCATTTCTGCTCCCATAAACATCATGAAAACATGCACACATAATCCAGATAAGATGTAATGCTTTACAATCTGATACTTTTTTTAGAGTTATAGTGGGAAGGGGAAGGGAGGGATAAGGGAGGGTAATTGGGGGGGCACTCCTGGGGATAAATGCAATATCCAGAATATATACACATTTTATATTATTTTGTTAAAATCTTGTAAGGTTGCTCAAAAATAAAAAAAAAAAGAAAGGCTGACTTCAGGCAGACAATACCTTTCCTGTGATCTCTGTTAATGGAACCTCTGAATGATCTTTGCTTTCTATTTTCTGGATCCTGTTTCCCATCCTTTCAGATCATTCTTCATGAAGCTTCTGAAGGTAGCCAGCTTCATGTTTAACAGTGAGGGGAGCACATCAGGATGATTGTGATTTTGGGAAAATCTCCCCAAAACTGCCTGGGTATTTTCTCCCCCAAAGTCCTATCTTTTGAGGCTAAGATCAAGAAACTATATCATATACATAGATAGTTCTACTCAGCTAGTAAAAAGAAATCATTGCTTTGTCTGGAAAAGGGAGGGAAATGGAGAAAATCATGCTAAGTGCAATTAACCACCTCAGAACACAAAGACCAATGCTTTATCTCATATGTGGAGTAAAGGAAAAGAAAGTAAAGGTGAGAGAAGAACAAGATTACATAATAGATTCAACAATCAATGCCTAATGAACCTCATGGGAAAAACCTGGTTGTGTGGGTGAGGGTAGGGGAAGAGGAGAGGAAGGATGTTCCACAAGAGCTCTCACTCTCTCCAAGGTCCAAACTCTTGTTCAGCACCTTCTTAGACAGGGAGCAGCCACCATGAGGCACTAGGAATATCCCCAGCCAGTTCCAGCCTGGATCAGCCTCTTGCTTGCAAATAACCCAAAGAACTAATGCAGCCATGTGCATAGGAAAGAGGGGAGAAAATAACAAGTATTTGTTTCTCGAAGACAATTAAACAAAACTAGTGAGAGAAGCAGCTTTGGAAAGGGAAACAAAGAGTTTTGTGCACCCCAAGTCTTGAGGTGACCTACTAACTAGAAGACTCCTTTTTACTATGACAGTGGAAAGCACTGTACTGTAAATTATGATTCTGATCCCTGAGCTGTCTGCTCTTCAACTGGTCACGCTCACTTGTTTTCCTTTTGTAACTACTGTGAATTTTACATTATTGAGACTCATTGGCTCCCTGTTGTCCCCCACCCACAGTCACACAGAAAGAACATTTGAATCTGCTACATTTAGTGAAGGGCAGCACATATAATAGCACAAAAAGCATGAAACCATTGTGAGTGGTGGTTAATGATGCCAGAACACTGAGCCATAGGCAGTCATTTTAAGTACTTATATTTACAACTCCTGACACTCAGTAGTCATTTTAAAAAGAAAACTGAGGCTTGGGCTCAGTAGCCTGCAGAACACCAACCACCATTTGTTGGAACCAAGATTGTGAACCAGAGAGTTCAGTCATACACCCCATGCTATGTCCGCTCTAAACCCAGGACCAGGAAGCTGTGTGGCCTATGGCCTTATTGCAGTTTTCTTGGAACATACACACTTTTGTTCATTCAAATACTGTCATTTCTGAACTGTATCCACAAAGTTGAATAGTTGAAACAGAGACTATATACAGAACCCACCAACCCAAATATATCGCCTGGCCTTTTATGGAAAAATTTATTAACCCCTGCTCTGCTACCCCTAAAGCACAGCACCCATTCTATTTTATTTTATTTTTGTATTTATTAGATGGATATAGAGGTACAATTGAGGGGGAAACATTATCAAATATTCAAGAACCATTGTATATATACTTGGTTATCCAGGGCTAATACCATATCATGGATGCCCAGCTTGGGTTCCCCCTGTCACAGCACCCATTTTAACCAGCCAACTTCTCAGGAAGAAACATGTCAATTACATGGGAGAGGGCAACAGCTAGGGTTCTCAGAATAACAGGGTAGCTGCAGTCAGTTACGGATTTCTTTGAGGACAACTCCTGGTGTTCCCTGTGTGTCCCTAGATGCGCTGATCTAAGTAACCTCTTCCTGAGCCTTGTGGCTTCTGACATCCTGTAGCAAGCACACAAGACATGGAGTGCACACACATTTATACCATCATTACCACTCCTGAAGTCTCCTAGGGGAAGAATGAAAGTGCCAAACAAAACCATGGGGACAAACTAACCCCAAATCACTCAGAGTGTTGGGAAGAGGCCTGAACAAGTGACCAGCAGAAAGTACAAGCAGGTGAGATAGGTATTCTCCACTCCTCAGACTTTCAAATGGATAAAGAATGGCCCAAATACTTCATTTTAACAGTTCCCTCTTTCACTGCAGTATATCAAGATGTGGTTAATGTAAAGTGATATCAGCATAAAATATTGTTGAGAAGTCTTTGTTAACACTTTTCTGTCTCCCACCTGAATGATTTCTGTGCAAAGGAATCCACATCCTTGTTTGGGAGCACAGAATCCCTCATACATCTATGTAGGACACTGAGGGGACAAAACCAATCCAAGTAAGTGGTGACAGGTGAAAGCAATAACTTTTACCCTCCCATTCACACAACTGTCAACATTATATTAAAATATATTTACACCCAGGCCAAACAAATCTGAACAGTAATATTATGAAGTGAAAAAATGAAAAATTATAAAATGCTATGATCCTGTCATATGAAAAGGCAGGTCATTGGCTTTCATGGGACATAAGGTTGATTTGTGATCAGTCTGCTCTGCAATTACAATGGAGTCCCCATGTATAATGGTGTTCCTTGGGCCAGTGGTGAAGCAGCTGGACTGGTGCCAGTGCTGCTGGAAGCCAGCACTCCACTGAATCAGGACCCTCCTTACCCAGCAGAACTCTGCAGAGAACTCTGGAAGGGTGAAAAATGACCATCATAACAAGGAAACAGTATTTCAGTGAAATGCCACACAGCTTAACTAATTCAAGGGCTGTACTCAGGAGAGGTGCAGAGGGATATGCCCAGTTAATTGCCTGTTTTTCCAAGTGGACGTGGGATATGGCAGAGGATGACCTGCAGCAGGAGTGGCTGGCTGCTCCGAGTGCCCCTGTTCTTCAGTGGTGAGTGGCCTCAGCAGGCTCACTGAGTTGAGAGATTGTGGTCACTGTCCTGGCTGTTGAATGGCCCAGGATTTTAGGTCATCTGTCTATCCCACTCCGGCTTTTCCTTAATGATACCTGAGATTCCATTCAAATTAACTGCTCATTTTTAAGACATGATTGAAACCACATGGGAAGAGAGAGGCTGAGAGAGAGAGAGGAGAATGAAATTGTTGCTGTGAACATAACAAAAATTTCATTTTCTCCCCTACAGCCTGGGAGCTAGTAAAACTGAAGAGATGGGGCCTTTTTAGTTCTATCTCACAGCTTTAACACTGTGCTCCCCTGGAAAAGATTGTAGGTCACTGTCTACACGGAAAAAAGGGAAATCTGATGCAGCAATCATTTGACAAGGCAGAAGGGTTTTGTTTATGGGAAAAAGAGTATGTGTGTGTGTGTGTGTGTGTGTACATACATATTGTGTGTGTGTGTCTCTGTGTGTGTAATTTTATACACCCAATGAGCACAGGGCAGGTTTCATCAGGATTGAAGGGTGGATAACACACACATTGATTGGCTAGGCACTGACAGCAACCAACACCAACACATGCACACCATGTCAGAAATGCCTCATTGCACAGGGTGTTATTTGTATAGACAAATCCATTTTTGCTCCCATAAACATCGTGAAAACATCCGGCACATAAAGAAAGGCTGACTTCAGGCAGTGAGACAATACCTTTCCTGTGATCTCTGTTAATGGACCCTCTGAATGATCTTTGTTTTCCATTTTCTGGATCCTGTTTCCCATCCTTTCAGATCATTCTTCATGAAGCTTCTGAAGGTAGCCAGCTTCACGTTTAACAGTGAGCAGAGCATACCAGGATGAGTATAATTTTGGGAAAATCTCCCCTAAACTACCTGGGCATTCTCTGCCCCAAAGGCTTAACTTTTGGGGATAAGATCAAGAAGCTAATATATAAATCATATATAGAGATATTTCTACTCACCTAGTACAAAGAAATCATTGCTTTGGCTAAAAAAGGGAGGGAGATAGAGAAAATCATGGTAAGTGGATTCAGCCAAACTCAGAACACAAAGATCAATGCTTTATCTCATATGTGGAGTAAAGGAAAAGAAAGTAAAGGTTAGAGAAGAACAAGGTTATATAATAGATTCAACAATCACTGCTTAATGAATAAAATGAGAGAAAGGTTGTGTGGGTGAGGGTAGGAGAAGAGGAGAGCAAGGATGGTGAGGGAAATGGGGAATGTATATTAAAATTGTTAATGTTTTGAGTTTAAATAAATGAGTCTTTCTGGACATCTACATCAGGGTTCAATAAATCATCATCCAAGGACTGGCCACACATTTTTTGAAGAAAAGAAAACAACTTTTATTGGAAAATTAACACAATATGCTGTCACATATAGATGCATCCAATTTTCATTAAGCAAATGTGCTTCTTTTAACACTATACATTGAGTTTTTAACATTGTGTGTTTATGTAGTAATTTAAACTCTATATTAGTAAAATATGCAGTTAAATTATGTAATGTGTTGAAATTACTCTTGGGAATTTAGGGGAGGGGTGAGATGTTACAGAAGTGAAATCTAACTATAGGGATTGAAGAATCATCAACCTCAACTGCTGGTTGAGGTCTATTTGTTGCAGCTGGTAGATGTGTAGGATCTGCCAGGTATGTCCTCAAAACTCCTGTGGCCTTACTTTGGTACTGGTGTCAGGCCCATGTGGTTTCCAGCCTGAGGTGGAGTGAGGAGATTGAAGTGAGGCAAGCGGCAGCATAGAGGTGCTACGTGAGTGCCATCCTGGGATCCCAGCTCCCAGCTACCATCCTTGGTGTTCTTGAGAGAGAGGCTCTTCATCTTTCTTGGTGAAACTAGTCTTTGGGGATCTGATCAGGTTAGAATGGCCGCAAGCTGTTGACTGTGGTGCACAATGAGATTCCTGTAAAGCCCAAAGTAAAGAAAAGTCAGTATTTTCATTGAAAACCATTTGAAAACCATTGTATTAGGCAAGACTGCAATTCTCAAATACAAAATTTCACATGAAACTGTGGCAATATCTCCAAATTCTGTGAATTTTCCAAAGGATCACATTTTCAGTGAAGTCCGTTGGTCTAACTGAATGAGATGTGGTAATTGCTCAGAGAGGAGATGGCTCTGTTCTTGAGCTGCAACAGCTGCGACAGGCTGACTTGACTTCATGTACTCCTTTAGGAATTCTACATTCAAAACATCACACAACCACCACACACATTAATAGTAACAAAAAGTGTTTGGAAAATATTTATGAACTGGTAGCTCTCTATGTATTAATTAATTAGCTCTCTAAAAGCATTTTTATTTTCCTGATCATAAAGGTAATAGTCATGGATTGGGAATATGTGGCTACTATTTAAGTCTGGAGAAACCAAAAAGTCTCTTGTATATTTACCAGATACTATTAATTATTTTCTGTGTTTCTGCTTCATCTTTTCTTCTAATGTAATTTGTGAAAATATTGACCAAACTATATCATGTTTCCTCTCAAACGCACAAGGCATCAGAAAGGTTTTAATTTTTATTTTTGAACAACCGTACAAATTTTTAACAAAATAATATAAAATGTATAGTTTCTGGATACTAGATTTACCCCCAGGCATGCTCCCCCTCCCAATTTCCCACCTATATCCCTCCCTTCTCTTACCCACAATATTTCTAAAAAAGTATTAGGCTGTATAACATTACACCTTATCTGGATTGAACACATGTTAATAAACCACCTTTCTGAATGGCCAGGGTCCAGTTCCAACTTCCACAAATGAGTTGAGACATTCGACCCTTGGTTCTCTGGATTAAGGTGATTTTACTCAGCATAATTTCTTCCATAGCCATACATCTACCTTCAAAGGTTGCAATATCGTTTCTAATTGCTGTGTAAAATTCCATGGCATATATGTACCACAGTTTTTTGATCCATTCATCCAGTGAGGGACATCTGGCATTTGAAAGATTTTAAGGTGCTAGAATTATCTGTTTCACTGAATCATTTCAAAACCTATAATTTTTCTTTAATCATGCAGGGCTCAGGAAATATCCCTCTTACTTCTGATAGCTTAAAGAAGTGACCAGATCAAAAACATTATCCATATATCCCACATTGATATTCACACTCTTTGTGGCATGTTAGTTTTGCTCAGGACTTATTCCATGCTAATAAAAACCTGTCTTACAGGAATGCTTTAAAATAGTGAGCAAAAGGCCTAATTGATTAAATTGCATTTTATGTATTTCATTAAATGTCCACATACCTGTCCTTTAAACATAGAAAATAAAGCAAATACTGTTGGAGACTTCCTTCCTCCCAAAATTCAATCACACACTTTTGGGGACTTCACCCTTTTTAGGGTGATGGTCCAGCTTACCCTGGTTGTTTAGGAGCTATGTATTTAATGGTGTTCCTGGCCACATTCCTCCAGTCATCTTGTCATTTCTTATACTGAATACAATCCTAACCTCTAATGCAAGCAATGAAAAGATTTACTGAATAAATGAATGAATTATATCTGTAATCCCCATTTTGAACTACAAGTATTGGGATAAATTTTCCTGGTGATATAATTCATAAATTTCAAATCATGGTTGTTCTGCACAACTCTAATTAGTGGTGTTTGGTTGATATCTATATCTATATCTATATCTATATAAAAGCTTTAAAGATACAAAGTATATTTTATTGGTATCATTTGCAGAGCATAACATTTTCTGGAAACCAGCATCTAATAAATACTTCAGATTTTGTATTAATTTATGAGGTAATCAAGGAATGTAGTGATGTGACAAACAAGTATTTTTGGTGATGATAAAAGTCTGAATCTTGAACTTCAATTTCCAGTTGCCCTGTAATTGTGAGACCCTCCCTAAGAGAGGCTACAGCTCTGAATGAGTATGTAGTACTGAGTTACCCTAGAAGTACCTGAGAAACCTGAGACAAGCTTATGGAAAAACAACTGCCGATAGGCAAAGATGAGAGTCAGAAAAATAAGCACTAATGCCACCTGAAACTCCAAATCACACATTTTAAAGAAGCACACACTGTTCTTGTATGCTTGTCAGCTGGCCCCAGGATTTATCCACCACTATTTTGTTTCATATGTATTGAATTGGCAAACTCTATGTAATTCTTCATGTGCTATTAGTTGAAGAAAAATATTTTATATTTTTTAAATCCAAGAAATCGAAGAGAGAAAACTGAAACAGCCAATACTAGCACATTCACATTTCCACATGTGGGAAAGAGCAGGTCTGTAAGAGGCAAAAACCAAACAAAATGTACAAAAGTAAAGCCCCAAAATGATAGGAAGCTCAGTTCCAATGTGCTCTTTTTGTTATTGTTTCTCTCTAAACCTTAAGACACATTGGTGTCCTTTTCTAGAAAATAAGCCTAACCTAGAACAGATGTTATATAATAAAATGTATCAGTCACTTGGGAACACTGAGGTTGAAATGAGAAAGGGATGGTACACTGAGAACATGTTTTGTTAAATAAGCTAGCGCATCTTATCATTCAGTCAATTAAGATGAAAGAAATTTCATTCAAAAGTATAAGAAAGCTGAACCTTTGTTCTTTCAGTTACAAATTTGCTTAAGATCTGGGTCAAACTTCTATTGATAGTACAGGGTTGTACTCAAAGTTAGCTGACTCAATCGAAACCTGCCTCTGTCATCTGTAATGGGATAAATTCTTGATTAATTTGCAAAGCACTCCCCTGGAATGGACTCCATGAAACTTGTTAGTGAGCAAATCAAGGCTTATTTTACCATGGCTAATTTTGTCAGTCAGTCGCTTATACAACACTTTGACGTAATGTCAATGACAGGAAAACACAACTTTGAATTATTTGAAAATGCAAACAAAAATTAAGCTTTTCACCCCATGCTTAGTATTCTTATTGGAAAATAATTACATGCACACATTATACCATCAATGCTACCATTTTTTTAAGCTGGAGGCTTTATGGGCAATGACATGGCAAGATACAAATCAAATAGTTTACTATCTGCAATACTAACTTCACTTGAAATCATTATAGCATACATTACAAGATAAAAATACAGACATTCAGTTTAATAGCCACTCTCCATCTCAATGTAAAGTCACTAGTAAGAAAGACACAGGGTAGAACAGGGGGACTGACAGAAGCATATCACTTCTCTGTCTCTCACTCTGTAACATTTTTTATCAGAGATCTTAGTTGCAAGTAAATGCACATTGACAACTTCCATATTCATAAAAATTTACTTTATTTTTGGAATTTTTCATGTTACTCATGATTAATATTATATTTTAGAAATATTTACACTATTCAAAAAAACAGATTTTTATAGATGCAAATCTGTGGATCAGCTCTGTGGAGGCTTTAACTTATCTTATAGGATATAATTCTCCAAACTGTACCAGTAACAGGTTAATGAGCTGCAGCTCTGTCAGAAGTGTAAAAAGCGCTCTTTTTGTTTGGCCTGAATAAAGATACATTTAGGCTATTTTTATGGTGTTATCCATAGAGAAAATACCATAATGGGAAATTCTCTTATATAAATAAACCTCCATTTTTATTTGAAAAATAAAAATAAACCCTCCCTATTCCTCCAAGATTTTTCCCCAGAAAAAATCATGGAGAACAGAATGAGAAGGAAGAGAGAGATCAATGGAGGATGAAGAAAGATGGAACAGAAATTTTGAAGAGAAAGAGCCAAAGGGAAACATTTCATAAAGTGGTACCAACCTGGAAGTGTGCTTAATTAGGCCAGGCATCAGGCAATCCATAGAGAGTAAGTGAAAGTTAACACCTGA
>PVKS010046748.1:0-13151 GCA_004027875.1 Aplodontia rufa
CAAGTTCAAGTTGTCAGCAAGGTTGAGTTCTCATGAGGAATTTTCTCCTCAACTTTCAGATGATTATAGTCTTCTAGTATCTTCACGGGGTCTTTCCATTCTCTGTGTATGTGTCCTAAACTCTTCATCCTACAGGGGCACCAATCATATTCTATCCTTCTGATCTCATTTAAATGTTAATTTCCTCTTTGAAATACTATTTCCAAATAAAATCACATGATGACACATTAGGGGTCAGAATTTTGATATATACATTTTTTGGGGGTGTGCAATGCAATTCATAATATGAATACTATTAAAGTGTTGATTAGTGGGACTGGAGCAATGACTCAGCAGTTGTATTGCTTACCTGTCATGCACAAGGACATGGGTTCAAAACTCAGCACCACATATACAACAAAGTGTTGGAACAACCCAACCTACATGAAAAAAAATTGATTCTCTCTCTCTCTCTCTCTCTCACTGTCCCTCTCTCTCTCTTAAAAAAAAAATGTTGATTTGTTTATGTTTACCTCAATGCAAAAATTACAATTGAAATACAATTGATGAGGGGTTTTTGGGATGAGGCCGGATTCTTGCTCCCACTGGCGAATGCAGTCTGGGCCACTACAGATTCCAGCAGCCAAAATAGCCCGCTTCTAGTGTTTGCAGCCATTCTCAGCTAAAACTGGAATCTGGACGGGCTGCAGGTGTCTGCAGTCGAAATAGTGTTAGCAACTCTCCAGCTAAAAGCTGGGTGTTGCAGCTCTTGGTGTGTTGGAAATTCACCCCAGGAATTCGGCGCCAATCTTCTGGGTTCTTGTGTCTTGAATTTGAAGAATAAAATCCACAGACAACCATGGAAGGGCGAGTAAAAGGAGCAGGATTTATTTATGAGGAAGAGCACAGACTTCACAAGGCGGCACTTGGAAGCAGGACACCATCTAAGGGAGGTCAGGGCAGGGGCTATATTAATTTGGGGTATGATTAACATTCATGCAAAGCAGGCATTGAGAAAAGCATCTACATCATTGGTTGAAACCTATGCAAAGCACGCATTGAAATTTAGTATCAAAGTCATTGGTTAAAATCGATGCAAAACAGGTAGCAATTCTTCCCAAGTTCCCATCTGTGTCCACCCCAGTTTCTTAGTTTTCCCTCCTCAGGGACAAAGGAGTTGCTCTCACAGGTGAGCCTCATGGTCATTTGCATTTGAAGGCCTTGAATATGCCCTGTCAATCACTCTCTACCAGCTTGCTCTTAGATGGGTCCCTTTGTCCTGTTCTGACTACCTAGCATTTTACTCTCTCTCCTAAAACTGTCTCACAATTCTAATTAATGTTAACTAAACATAGTGGGGATATTTTCTATAACATATTTTAAGAGTAAGAAAAAAATAAAACATTCTTTAGTTAGTGACTGTTTAGCAATAACTTCTATATGCCTGCTTACATTGAGTTTTGTTCATTCTCTCTTTCTTTTTCTAAACTATTTCCCTCTGTACTTTATCTTTGAATGTTAATCTTCATAATCACTTAAATTTTTCAAACATTTTCATTTTGCAAGGCAGGAGATGTCCTGGGGATTGAACCCAGGGGAGCCTTACCACTGAGCTACTTCCCAACCACTAAACTACATCCCTAATTCTTTTTATTTTTTATTTTGAGACAGACTCACTAAGTTGCTTAAGTCCTTCCTAAGTTGATGAGGCTGGCCTTGAACATGGAATCCTCCTGTCTCAGCCTCCCGAGTTGCTGGGATTGTAAGCAATCACCATAGTAATCATTGAACCAACTAAATTTTTTTTTAACTTTCTTTTATTTTTGAACAAACTTACAAGATTTTAACAAAATAATATAAAATGTGTATGTATTCTGGATATTGCAATTACCCCCAGGAGTGCCCCCCCAATTACCCTCCCTTATCCTACCCTTCCCCTTCCCACTATATCTCTAAAAAAGTATTAGGTTGTAAAACATTACATCTTATCTGGATTTAACACATGCTAATAGACCAACTTTCTCATTGTCCAGGGTCTAGTCCCCACCTCCACAGATGAGTGGAGACAATCGACCCTTAGATCTCTGGGTTAAGCTGATTTTACTCATCTTGTTTATTTTTACTATTTCCTTGAGCCTACAATAAACTTTCATATGTTGTCCTTCAACTTTTTATAAACCTCTTAAACAGTTTTGTAAGTTATGGTCACATTTTGAATTGATTCTAAAACTTATTATTTTTTCCTATCTCCATCTTCAGCAGAAAATACGATTACTACACCTCACACTACTTATAGGAAAATATTCAAATAATAGTGCCATTTCCAATCTTCCACATTTAAGAACATAATAGTCAATGCTTCAATCTTTTCTGGTAACCCTATCATAAATTTTCTTAATAATTATTAAATCTTTAGCTACAGTATTAACAGCTTATTGCTGTCCAAATATTATCAAAAACTTGTAGACTAAAACGATCTGCATTTATTGACCTCACAGTTTCTGAGAGTCAGAAATCAGAGGACAGCTTAGCTAGGCCCTCTGCTGAAAGGTCTCATGGGATGACTCCAAGTGTCAGCTTGTCTTGGGGTCTCTTCTGAGGCTCCACTGGCAAAGGATCGAATTTCAAGGTTACATGGTTGTTGGCAGTGATCAGTTCCTTTTAGAATGCTTGACTGAGAACCCTAGTGTCTTGCTAGTTTTTGATTGGAAGCTTTTTGAGATGTGGTCCTTTGTATAAGATATATTGTTTCCATAAAACAGCAATGGGATCTTCTAGCTGCACAAGTGGTAATGCATCAAAAATCATTATTTAATTATTGCAATTAATCATGACATGCATCCTTTCACATTTGCTGTCTCCTGTTGTTGAGAAGCAAATCTTAGATCCCATCCATGTTCAAAGTGGTGGCTCATGCAAGGGTATGGCGACTTTGAGATCGATCTCATGGGAAACATTCTGGAGAACATCTCCCATAGCTACCTTATGTGGACCATGTCCTCGCTTTCCTAAAATTCTTCACTCTTAGTGTTTTCTTACACTAATAGTTTGTTTTTTCATTTCTGCATCTGTATTAATAAGACCATATCTTTCTCATCAAGAAGCACTCTCTGCCCAATATAATATAACAACTAAGTAAGTTATCATTGTGAAATCTATCAACTGACAAATTGTCATTTAAATAATGATAAGAATTTTACATGAATTTTACTGGTAGACCTTCTGATCTACCACTTGCCTAACCCCACTAAGAAAAGTGCTGATAGATAATTGCAGAAATCTGTTTTCTAAGACAGTTCTTAATCTTCCCTCAATGGCTGATAGAATCAAGTTAATGCATGTATAACATAAGTAATTTGATAGCAGAGATCATATCTCATACATAAATTTCATAGAGGCACATAATTTCATATGCAACAATAATCCAAAAATATTTATGATTGATTGGATCAAGTCTGAGAAGCTCGTGATTGTATGTAGAATGAAAAATTACTTTTAACCAAGCAGTTTAATATGATTTTGTATTATAATCTGCATAAAGACTATGCTAGGAAGATGAATATTTTAAGAGTAGCTTAATGGCTACTAACCCAACATGATAAAAATTGCTTTTGACATAAAGAAATGCAGTACTCTGTAAATATTTTTTGCTGAACAAATGGATTCTTTAAATTAAATTCAGCAGCAAATGAGACCAACTTTCTCCTTTTTTTTTCTACGGTCATTTGCTGCAGAGTTTATTAGTTATTTTAAATTGCTGTTGAAACTTAATCTAAGATGAGAGAATCATGCATCAGAATATAACATAATGACACATAATAAGAGATTGGTAATAAAAAAGCAAATTCTTTCAACTGCAAAAAAACATCACATTTAATAGCATTCAATCTAAAGGAGAGAATATGGCTGCCAGACAAATGATTAACACTTCTACCAAAAGATACTTATGTTTATGTTCTGCAATGAACTTCTTATTATCTAAAACTCCATATTTTTAATCATTCAGCACATATTTACTAATAATTTTTGACCTCTTTAGTCTATGAGTCAAATATTTGGCAAGTAAAATTGTTAATAGATTAAACTTAATGTAGTTTTTGGATATGGGAAAAAAGTAGAGTCTATGATTAAAGTGATTTTTACATGGTTAGATACCAAAATGAAATTCTTACAATAGTAATACTTTACTTGAATTGGTTTATAAATGTCATGTTAGCTATAAAGCAATGAATTGTGTAATGGATTTTTAGAAAACTTTTTTTCCTAGTCATGTAAAGCACTTCAGAGGTGAAGTTTCAAAGTCATGTAAACTTTTTATCAGACTAGTATTACTGGCTGTTTACAACTCAAATAGTTTTTCAACATATATCAATATTTTCAATATTAAAGAGATGTATTTCAAAACATATGATTTTATGCAAAAGGACCTAGTTTTAAATTATATAGATATTTATATGGATTTTTATTTTAATGTCTATGCATCAAAAATAATTTTGAAATCTTAATACAGGTACACTGATAGTTCAAGAAAAGAAATGTTATTAATATATTAACTGATATCATTTAATAACTAAGCTGTGTAGATATTTGCAATGGAATAGATTATATGCTACATTCTTGAGTTAATACAATAGTGGATATATTAATTATTTCTCCTTTTACAACTTAAAATATGAACTGTTTTTGAATGAATAAATACATGTGGATATCCAACAAAGCCCTGAAGACTACATTTATACTAGTGGTCAAATATTGCTATATAGGAATTAATGAAACAAAATATGATTTATATTTAAGATGTCAGGAAAATGCTTTTGGAAGAAAATATTTGTACTATACCCAGAAGGTTCTGGTTTTAATTCTAAAATACAATAAAATATAAAGAAACAAACTTCAATAGCAAGATATACATGAACAACATTTCAGAGCAAAGAAAACTCAAGAAATTTATATGAAACTATATTCAACAGATTGTATTTATGTCTTATTTTTCAGTCTTTCTTGTATTCACACCCTTGACCTCTGGGGCAACTTTGAAGTTCTTCGTGCTAAGGGTGTTCATTATATTCTTGATTTTTGGCTTCCTGCACTTGACTTGTTTTCACTAGACTTCTACTTACTCATACTATGCTCTTAGGGGAACATGCTCGGGCTATCCCACTAATCTTACAGGAGAATGAGAGACAAATAAAACCATCACAAATATACTAATAGAGATACTCAAAACAAACTCAAGACCCATGGACTCCTAGAGACCTCTATTAGCCACCCACGCTGCTTAAAGAACAATTTTCTCCAAGTAGACTAACAATCAGATGTGTGAGCCCGTATGTGATTCTGAAGCTGCCTAACTGACTATGTCTTTTCAGTGTTCATAACTGAATGATTGCTATTATGGGCAACAGATTTTAAAATATAAGGCAGAACATAGCTATAATATGAAAACCTATGTTGTGTTATGGCATTGCTAAATATGTTGATCTTTAATATCCAGTTGTGAAATATTTGGTAAAATTAAAAATAAAATATTTTAAAAATTGAAAATGTATCTAATATTAATATCAAAAAGGGGTTTTAGGTAGAACATCAGGATAATTGATCATTTTAACTGCATAATGTAAAGTATAACAATGACTATATTATTTTCAGAATGAAATTAACCAGTTTGAAAATGAAATTAAGGAATGTCAAAATAAACTACTTTATAAACAGAGTCGTCAATGAGTAAAGTGTCTTCAGTTCATTCACAGTATATAATACTAGATTGAATCCAAAGTGTTATCAGCATCACAAGATTTCCATGTAATAAATACCTGCAATTCATGTAAAGAAATTCTCTTTAGTTAAAAAAAAATCTATTTAAGTATAGAGCATCGTTCCATAGCAGTGTGATTTCTTTACCTCTTGAGAGACTCTTATGTCTATTAAAATCTTCAATATTGCTTTTGACTAATGGACTAAAATCAAATACATAATAAGTGCATATTCTGAGAAAGATTTATTGGTAAAGTACTTTACATACATGACATAGTAGGTGATGGAAAGTGATGAGATCCTTTGGGATTTAGATATCTTAGAGGATGAAAGTGGGCTCAAAATGTTTATCTGCCACAAAGTAGGACATATTTTTCTGTCTTTTTCTTTTTTATAAGAGAGAGAAACAGTGAGAGACAGAAAGAGAGAATCAATTTTATTTAGTTTTTCATGTGGTTTTTGTTGTTCTGACATTTTGTTGTGTTTGTGGGCTGGGTTTCGACCTCAAGTCCTCATGCATGCCAGACAAGTGCCATAACCATTGAGCCACTGCTCCAGCCCAGGATATATTTTTCAATGCCCTTTTTATGGGTGGCCAAAGAAGATAGTAGAAAAGTAAAGACATCCCTGAGAACAGACCAGAACCCACTGAAGAAAATGGCCAAGGGGACAATCTCCATGAGAAAAAATTAGGAGCTACTTCAGGAGAAACCCTATTCTCATCGCAGAGTAAGTGAAAACATTTACTTAGAACCAGTGACTAGTACTGTATGCCTCCCATAATTCCCTTTGAGGAATTAAAAATTATTGCAGTTTTCCTGAACATCTTTTACCAATGTTTTGCTCATGTGTGAATTTAGTGGAAAGTGAAGGGAGACAACTTGCTTGTTTAGTTAGTTAGTACCTAACTGGCCTGGTAACAGGCCTCTTGTTATAATGTGGTGTAGTTGACAACATCATGAATTTCGAGTTTTATGACATGATTAGGTGTGTGGTTAGGGTTTCCTAGGGAAAAGTACATTTTGCATGTGGTGTAAAAAATAAGGAAAATCAGAATGCACTGGTGTAAATTCAGGTGCTGCTCCAGGGCTAAATTCACCAGTGCCACCATAATGAGGGTGGGCAAGGGACGTGACCACAGATGGGGGAAATGGCATGCAGGGAAAATGGCACACAGGGAAAATGGCACTGGACCTCCGCTGGGCAGCTGCTTTATAGTTTTAGGGAAATGAAAGAGGTCAATTGGGATGGCCTTTTGGAGATTGGATGGTGGATCCATCAATCCATTGGAACTCGTCTGCCAGTGTCTTGATTGGCTGTTCTTTTTAGGCAAACTGCCGGACTCCCTGCCCCTTGCCAGCAGTCATGGCCACATGGGAGAAGCCATGCCCCCAGCCAGCAGCTGCTGAGAAACCTAACATGTGGAATGTAAATTATTTGGTCTAATATTTCTCCTTACATACTCCCATGTGGAGTATGTTTCCTCTTCTTTATTTGGAGTGTAGATATGTTGACTTGTTTTGACCAAAAGATCAGGGAAGATTTGACAGGTTCCCATCTTTGAGCCTAGGCCTTAAAAGTCCTTTTTTGCCTCCATTTTGTTCTTTTTACATATGTCATCAGTATAAGGTTAAAAAAAAAAAGAAACAAAAAAACGCAGTCTGCCCTAGTCTTGTAGTTACCTAAGACACAAAGGGGTGACATTGTATTCCTAGCAAAACTGGAAACACATAGGCAAAATTCAACCCTTGTCATGAGGCATATACAATAACTAATCCAAAACAAATTAATGACTTAATAATAAGAACTGAAACCATATAAGTCCAAGAAGAAAACAGGAGAGAAGCTTTTGATGTTGTTTTTGACAATAATTTTTCAGATACAAACCAAAGGCACTGACAATATAAGTAATAACAGACAAGTAATATTACATCAAACTGAAAACCATTGCACAGCAGAGGAAAGGACAACAATAATGAAAAGGCAACTTACATAATAGTAGAAAGTATTTGTAAGCAATATATTTGATGAGGGATTAATACAAAAATATATAAAACATATATAACTCAATGTCAACAAATAAGTAAACTAATTTTTCTTGTTTTATTGATTTGATATAGTCTCACATATTGGAGGGAATCTTTGTTACATATTCATGCATATATGGATATTGACAAAGTAAGTTAAACCCAATCCTAGTCCAGGATCTACCCAATCCTTTTCACCCACTCCCTGACTTCATATCTCCTCCGTAATCTCCCCATATAAATGAGCATATATATGCATTAAGTATTGAAATTTCTGAGTTTATATGCTTTCCTGAGTATAGTTTGTCTTCTCATGTGAGTTGAGTGTACCAACCGTATTGATTACCTCACTTTTCCCTCTGTACTCTCCCTCCCTCCCTACTCCCCTCACGTTCATAGTTATAGTTCTCCCAGCTTATATATTTCAACTTTGGTGGGTTTATTAATGAAACTTAGCTAACTTTTATCCTATCTTAGGTTTTACTCTAGCTTCCACATATGAGAGAATACATTCAGCCCTTGAGTCTCTGTGTTTGGGATATTTCACTCAGCATAATTTTTTCTATTTCCATCAATTTAGCTGCAAAGGCCACAATATCATTCTTTCTAATAGCAGAGTATAACTCCATTGTATATATTAATCACAGTTTTGGGATCTGTTTATTCTGTGAGGGGCATCTGGATTGATTCCATAGTCTAGTTATTGTAAATTGAGCTTTTATAAACATTGATATAGCTATGTCTCTATAGTATGCCAATTCTAGCTCTCTTGGGAAAATACCCAGAAGTAGGATAGCTAGGTCACATGGTGTTTCCATCCCTAATTTTTTGAGAAGTCTCCACACTCCTTTCCACAGCTGAACTGATTTTTTAAAATAGATAAAGGACTTCATTCAATAAATACTCCTTCAAAGTAGACATACAAATGGTCAATAAGTATATGAAATGAGTTATATATGATCATTTTAAGATTTGTGTCCTTCATATTTAAAATTTTTAATCATTTTATGCTCCAGCAGTGGCTGTTCTTCTGGCTGTTCTGTGGAATTTCAGGTTCTAGTTGAAGCCCAAATGTGGCAACAATTCCTAAGAAGCAGCTGTTGTATATTATCACTTCACCACAGTGTTGAGCATTCAGCTGAATACCTATTATAGTTGGGCCCTCTCTGTATACAAATTTTTGTTCAGCACTGCATCTTTAAAAATCAGAAATTAAAGTATATATAGAATAGGTGTAAAAATCTGAATTATCTTCAAACAGTAAATGTGATTTCTACCACAAAGAAGTAGTTTTATGGAAGGATTAATAACATGGAATTGGGGACAATACAAGCTCAGTTTGAATTTTGGCTTCTGCATCTACTTGCTGAATATGCTTAAAGAAGATACTTTGTTTCCTGTGCCTCACCTCTCTTAATTTAAAAGTAGGTGAAATAATAGTATATAACTCATTGCTGTTTTTGCATATTAATTGAATTTAAATATCCAAAGCATTTAACTAAATATTGGACATATAATGATCAAACCTCTATATATGTTGTAAAGTCACAAGATGATAGGAGATAAATGAGTGTTTCTCTCTGCATTATATTATAATTTTATATGTATTCATTTATCTACTTTTTATACCAGGGATTGAACCAGGGGAGCTTGACCACAGATTATATTCTCAGAATTTTTACTTATTTTATTTTGAGACAAGTTCTCACTAAGTTGCTGAGGGTCTCACTAAATTGCTAAGGTTGACGTTGAACTTGAATTCCTCCTTCCTCAGCCTCCCCATTTTCTGGGATTGTAGGAGTGCACCATTGTGTCTAGCTGGCCATTACACTATAGATTTTGATTCTATTTTCTCTTATTTGAGAGGAATAAGATTCCTAACATTAGATTTATCTTGTTGGAAATGTTTTACTCCAAGATTCAATGCAGCACTTGATACATGGAGGATAACTCTGGTTTTTATTATTGTTGTTTGGTTTTCATTTCAAGGATGAAAAAATTGGAAGAGTAGATGATTGGGTAACAAGTTGAGTGACTGTCATGCCTATAGCTAGCATATTCATAAAAACTGTGCCATGCATGCAATAATTCAAGTTTCTTATGTAATTATGGACAAATATCAATAATTACCAATGTATTTGTCTATCATTTACCTGTTTATCTGCCTGGCCATCTATCCTTTATCTTCTATGTTCATGAGTATGCATTCCCAGTTTGATGATAAAAGCTCCTTTTGTTTTTTACCAAACCATCAAAAGGTAAAATGAAGGTTGCAGATGTATCTAAGTGATAGAACTATTGTCTAGCATGCATGAGGTCTTAGGTTCAATTCTCTTCCAGCAACAATAAGTAAATAAAGCTTATTTAAATTACATGTTACTTAGTTAAGTGATTAAAGAAAGGAAGGAATAAATGAGGAAAATTATAAAAAAAAATTTTTTTAAAAACTTGAAAATAGCATTGTTTAATAAAGAATCATTGCAAAAACAGCTTTGTATACTATAAAACAGCTTTTTATACTATAAAATATTCTGTAAACCCTATACACTGTCTGTATCATGCACAGCCACTTTGGCCAAAAGCACTTTCTTCTTTTATAGATATTGGCATTCCTCCTAGGAAATTATATTCTAAATTTCCACAAAGTGTTTATTGATAAAGTAAAGGAACTATAAATTACACTTCCACAAAATAAATTCAATTATTTTACAAAAAAGAATTTTATAGATTAACTCAATTTTTCTCAAAGAAATAGTTTTTAGATTAGCCATTCCATGTTAAAATGTACAATTTGTACTTTAAGGTAACATTTTGTACTTAAGCACTATTGGTATAAGATAATACTTATGAAAAACAAAGTACACCAAAGTAGAGCTTTTCTTCTCCCACCACCCACTCTCTCTTTGTTTTAACCATTGACAGTTTCAGTACTGGCTTCAAAGGAAAAATAATTAAAACCAAGAAATACCCTTCAAAGTATAAGTTTAACAGATTTTTGCATAAAATAGGAATCATAGATTCCAAGAAGTACAGAAAACTCATATCAAGCACACGTTTATTTTTTAAAGTTTTGGCAAAGGTGTTTGTGAATAATATTTGCTACTTTTTTTATTGAAGTTTTATCAGCATTAAACTTCTATTTTTACCTGCATTCAATGTTAAGAGGAGTACCTTTCATCTCAGTATCACTGGTGTTACCTAGTATTTCAGCAAGTGAGAATAAATTACTATGTGGTTCACAGTAATATCTGGTAAAACCCAGAAAAAAAGTAATTTAATAGATGTATATATTATCACAAACTAGAGGTCTAAAATTAGGCTTGGATTTATAGCAATGATAACTAAAACCAAGAAGGAACCCCACTGAGAGTGAAGGAAACATTTGATAATTCAAATTTTTAGGTCTAATTTTCCCTTTGAATTTTTGATAAAAAAATGTTATCACAATGTCCTTCCTTGACATTGAAATAATGATTTATGAATTTAAATCCAGATGTTAAATCAAAAGTCAAACCATGTCCTCACTAAAGGCCAGCCTCTTTTTAAATTTTTTTTAATGAAGAGAAGCAGAATATTGTGTGGCTAGGTGTCCTCACTTATGCCTTGTCTCACTCCTGACCCAGCTTCCCCACTGTGCCCACCCTTTGTACTGCTTTGCTTCTCTCCTGCTTGAAATGTAGCACATCCCGATGAAATTATAGTGTAAGACTGGTTCACCTTCCGTTTTCTTCTTAATTTGGGGCCTTTGCAGGCATATATAATTATTTAAATTTAATTCTGGGTGCCCTTTTCTTATTAAAGTGTATAATGTGGAATGGGAATATGGAGAAAATGTCAAAGGTTCTCCAGGGTTTTTAAAGGAAAGACTTATAAAATTCACTATGGTGTCTAGAAAGCAGTAGGTGCTCTTGTGGATACTTCTCACTTTATATTCACTTTCTGAATATTTTTTCTTCCTTCTCTCCTTTATAAGTTATTTCCATTTTCCCCCAAATGAACCGCCATATTATTCACAACACACTAATCTGAATCTAGTTTTCTGCTTGTCTTCTCTTTGTATTAGTGTTCTCCCGAGGAACAGAACCAACAGGACCCCCCCACACACACACACACAATTATAAAAAAATAAATTTATTAGATTGACTTACATAAGCATAAGCTGGATGGCCCAGTAATGACCATCTGTATGCTGGAGAGCTTGAGGAACCAGGAGATTCTCAGTCCAAGAAGCTGAAGCCTCAGACAAGAGGGATCAATGATGCAGTCTCAGTTTAGGGACAAAGGCCTGGAAACTCCCTGGAGAGTTTCTAGGTAGAGTTCCCTTTGGAACAGTGAAGGAACTTGAGTGTGATGTTCTCAGGGAATCATAGCAGCAATCTAAGCAGCCACTGAAGAACAAAGAGCTCAAGCGTGTTCCTGCTTCTTCCTTCCACCTTTCTGTTCCACTGGGTCTCTAACATTGGACCCTGCTGCCCTCATTTAGGGTAATCCCTCCCAGTTTGTTTTACCACATTGCAATCATTCCTAGAAACACCCTCACTGAGACACTCAGAAGTCTCTTTAACTTTAAATCCAATGAAATTGACAATCAGATTAAGCATCACACTTGTATCCATGGATGTCACTCTTTTTTTTGTTTGTTTTTGAAAGAGGGAAGGACAGAGAGAGAGAGAGAGGGAGAGAGAAAATCAATTTTTGTTGAGTTTTTCAAATGGCTTTTGTTGCTCTGACACTTAGCTGTGTACGTAGATGTTGAGGTTTGAACTCATGTACTCACACATGCTGGGCAAGCTCTGTAACTGCTGAGCCACAGCTCCATCCCCCATGGATGTCACTCCTAACTGCGCCATTCACTATATAGACATGATATTCAGCATTGGCATAAATGGTGTTTACCAAATTCTGCACCCAAGAAATCATACTCAAGCCTAGGGTACAGTCAGATTTACTTTATAGTTAACAAGAAATTTGTCAAATGAAAGTACAATTTATTTAGTTTTACAATTTATTTATCAAACACCAACAATTTTCAAGCACAGACATTCATTTTAAAGATCAGTATAGTTTAAAGAAATAAGCTAGGTATCTCTATTTTCCTTAGCAATTCAAGAATTACTTTATCATATAAAGTATAGTTTGGGTTCTCTCTTACTTCAAGTTGGCACATACCAACATAATAAGTAGCACATAACATATTTTATGACCACTCTCTACAGGAGGTCTCCCCTGTAGTAAGGAATCAAATAAGTTTTCCTTCATTTTCCTTTCGCAAAATGAAGGAGATAGTAAATTATTCCAGTAAGACTGAGATCACCACCATCTGTTTACAAAGTAAAATTTCTAAGTATGTAAGCTAAATAAATCACAACCCAAAAGTATTTAATCATTCCA
>PVKS010046749.1:0-13155 GCA_004027875.1 Aplodontia rufa
GCCGTCTGGGAGTCTGACCACGCAGCATGTCTAGGTGGCCCTGCTCATTCTTTGCAGACTCTTATTTCTATTATATAAATTGCTATTATTGCCACCATATGGGCCCCCCACAGCCTTTGTTGAACCAGGGCTTTTGGGGATGGACATCGTTGCTCCTAATCTTTTATTATCACCAAACAAAGATACAACAGACCGAAAGCAATGTGATGAAAATATGTCTTGTGCTCGTGGGAAAGTACATCTAACAATAAATCTGTAGAGTCAGCCTACTGGGTCAAATGGTAGGGCTTTTTTCTTTTTCTTTTCTTTTCTTTCTTTTTCTTTTCATTTTGAATGATATCGTCAAATCGTACCCCCGAGAGATGTGTCTCAGGTAACCCAGGAGAGAGGAAGAGAGAGACGATGAGGTCAGAGCAGACAGGGACAGGAGGCTGACGGGTGGAAATGCTGTCCTATTATGTGGTAGTTGGAGACTCCATCAGCTCCAGCTTTGAGGATAGAGACGGGGAACTGCTGTAGGATTTTAAGCAGGAGAGGAAAGTAATCAACTTTTGCTTTTAAAGGACCGTTCTGGCTACGGTGCCAGGCGAAGGACAGAAAGGGAAGCCATGAAGCAGGGGGGACCAGATAGGTGACCCCTAAGGAACACGGGTGAGAGGTGGTGATGACAACCTGAACTGGGGTGGTGGGAGAGAATGTGGGGGGAAGTTGGGGTGCGTAGGTTTCTTCCAAGGATACAGTGGGAAGGATTTGCTGATGAAATTAATGTCAAGAGAGAGAGAAGAGTCGAAGGTGCTTCTTAGGATTTGGGCCTCAGCAACCGGAAGGATGGGGTGGCAATCTCGGTGACATCTGGGCCCCTACTTCCGAGAGGTTGGAAATGAGGGCTGGACAGGCAGCAGCTGGTGGAGGGGAGGAGAACAGTAACCCTCCAATGCCCAGCAAATGAAGTTTCCTGATCTCGGACAGCTGAGTGACATCCAAAGGGTACGGTCAAGCTGCAGGGGTACTGTGCCGAAGGTCCAGTTTAAAGGCCACATAGGACCAGGGACTGATCCAGGTCCCTCTGTGGGTCCAGCCCGTCTTCTCTCTTTGTTTCCCCTATTTTAACACATGTGGCTGCACGTATGACCAGAAACCTCTATGTCATTGTCATTTTAAGATGTTCCTCATCGTATCTCATTATAGGGATTGAACCCAGGGACACTTTATCACTGAGTTACAACCCCAGTCTTTGTGAAAACTTTAATTCTGAGAAAAGGTCCTGCTAAGTTGCTTGAGAGTCTTGCTAAATTGCTGAGGCTGGCCTCAAGCCTGCAATCCTCCTGCCTCAGCCTCCTGAGTCACTGGGATTAGAGACATGCACCTCTGCACTCAGCCCATCGCTCTGTTTTAATGCCCCGTATCTGACCTTTGCCCTATCTGTCATTGCTGAATTCTTAAAAAGACTTCTATTTTCAAGAAATCAGGAGAGGGCTGAACCAGCAGGGGAACTCAGATGCTGGCTGGCTGCTGCAGCTTATCAAGATACAACAGAGACCAGGAGGGGACGATAAGGTCAATGGATGAGGCAAACCTCATTTGGGGACACACAGGTTCACACTGCACTCAGCACTTTCAAGCTGGCTCCTGTGCTGTCTCTTTTTCCAGCCCCCAAGCCTGAGCAGCCCAGCCTCACCTCCTATGTTCAGCCCCGGCCTCCTTCCTGTTCCTCCAACATGGCAAGCTCCCATGCTTATGCTCCATGAGTATCTGAGTGCCTACGCTAGGCAAGGGACAGTGCTAGAAGAGCTCAACAGTGACAGATGAGAAGAGGCTGGGTCACAGCCTGAGCCACTGCCCTTTACCAGGTCAGGAGTGGACCTCTCGAGAGACTCCCAAGGGCTGGGTGGTGGCTCTTGGTTTCTGCAGCTCTTTGTGCTTGGGGATGAGGTTTGGGGGGAAAGAGGCCCATTTGGGGAGGCACCATGTGGGCTAGGGAGGGTGAGGCAGCAGGGACATGGTGAGACCACTTGGGTACCAGAGTGAAGAGTGGGGAGAGGGTAGTGAAGAGCTTAATGACCAGGGATGATGACCAGGGAGGAAACTTGGCTGCACTTCACTCCTCCTAGGTCAGGACAGTCTCAACCTGTGGTAAGACACACCCCTTCCAAGGAGAGAAAAAGCAGCCTTGCAAGTGTCCCTATCTTCATTTGGTGCCCTGAGGTGCCACCAGGGAGCAATGTGGATCCTACACAGAGGATGAGGAAATAACAGGGAGAAGGGAGGGTGTCCCAGGCACGGTGCAGCGCTGGAGAGGGAATGAATAGAAAGACCGGAACCCAGCTCATCCCTGCAGCAACTTGGACTGAGGATAATCCCCAGAGAGGCCAGGGGAATCCAGCAAATCTTACAATGCTCCCTGAAGGAGAACAGGAAACTGACCATGGCAGGGGTCTCTGGAGAAAAGATGGGCGGGATCCGGTGTAGCAGCACCGAAGGAGCCGACGCTGCTGCAGGCAGCAATATCGTTTGGGATATTGCCCAAGGAAAGAAAGCAGAGAGCCACTTCTCAGGATGCAGAGGGAGGGGCAAGCCTGAAAGGGCAGTTGCAATTCGGATTCTGGGAGAAATAAGTTTCCTGGGGACGAGGTGCTCTGCAAAGTGATCAATGGTTGACCTTCCTCTGAGCCAGGAAGGGGAAAGGGTGATTCCACCTGCGTCTGAGCCCCAGCAGATTTGAAAAACCATCTGCCTTCTTCCAGGAAAAGCCAAGAGACCAGCCTTCGCTGGTGCTCAGGGAAAAGGCTGGGGGGATCAGATCCCAGCCCTAGGAAGAGATGGGATAGAGCAGTGGGCAGAGGAGGGGTTGGGAAGAGTGGAAAATGGCCAGGGTGTCTCTCTAGATGGCATGGTGAGGACCTATGGGTAGGTAAGAGCAGAAGGGAAACAAAAGACAAATTCAGTCCCACCGAGGCAGGGGATCTCCCAGCTTCTCCCCAGCTGGATCTTGCCAGCTTCTCAATATAACAGATGGGCCAGCAGGAATATGTTTCCAAGATTAGATGAAGGTCTCTTGGGTTTGATTTTTAAATTGTTTAATTTATTTTTTTATTAGTTGATGCTGGGATGGAACCCAGGGACTCACACATGCTAAGCACATGTTCTACCACTGAGTTCCATCCTCAGCCCTTTTTATTTTTTTATTTTGAGACAGGGTCTTGCTTAGTTTCTGAAACTGGCCTCAAATTTGCAATCCTCCTGCCTCAGCCTCCTGAGTCATCAGGATTACAGGTGTGCACCACTGCGCCTGCCCCCTCAGGTTTTATTTTAAATGTCATCTTAAATGATAAATTGAGCAGATTTAAGGTTACTTTTGATTTACTGAAATCTCATGCACATATGCTTTCCTTAGGGAGCAAGGAAGAGCGAGTCTGCAGTAATGGTTGGGACTAGAATCCTGGTGTCCTGGGACCCAGTCAGGCCCCTTCCATTTTTCTAATCAAACCGGGAGACTTCTCTGAACGGTTTAGTCTGGAATGGAGAAGCTGGGCATCTGCGCTCATCTGGGGTTTACCCTGTTTTTCACTCAGCCTTAACCAAATTCCCAGTGTAGTTGAGGAAGTTGGGTTCAAACACGATGACTTGGGGAAAGAAAAGAAAACAGAGATAAAGATGAAACACTAGGGCTGAGTGAAAGCAGAGTAGAATTTGAAAGCTCAGCCGGTCTTGTCTTACTTCTTTGTGATGAAGCAGCTCTTCCCCGTCCACAGGCACATTCGTTATCCACAGATATTTGTTAAGCACGAGCTATGCACTGGACACAGCTCTAGCTGTAGAGACACAGAGGGGAATAAGGTAGATAACTCCACTGCCCTCATGAAGGGTCCTTCCTAGTGGAGCCATGGACACCTCAGAACTTTCCCTAAGGGCTTTTCTGAGGCATCAAAAATTCTTAGAGGGGCTGGAGCGGTGGCTCAGCAGTATTGCATCTTCCTGGCATTCACAAGGACCAGCAGCGTTTGAACCCCAGCACCATGTACACAACGGAGTGTCGGAGCAATGAAAACCAGATGAAAAAATAAAATTAATTTTCTCTCTCTTTCTCTTGTTCTTTCCCTCTCTTAAAAAAAAAAAATCTTAGGAAACTAATTTTTTTTGCTGAGTGATGCATACCTGTAATCCCAACTCAGGAAGCAGAGGTAGGAGAATCATAATTTCAAGGCCAGCTTAGGCAACACAGGGAGACCTGTCTCAAAATAAAATAAAATAAAGGAGTGGGCGTATAGCTCAGTGGTAGAGGGCCTGCCACATAAGTGCATGGCCCTGGGTTTGATTCCCAGTGCTTGGAGAAAAAAGAAAATTCTTAGGTAACTAATCCCACCCCCTTTTGTTTTAAGAATCAATTTCGATTTTAATCAAACACTTCTAAAAAATAGAAAGTAAGCATTCCTTAGTCAATTTATAATAATAATAATTTTGATACCAAAGTCAAAATTATTACAAGAAAATTTCAGCTCAATCTCATTCATGAACATAGATGCAAGAATCGTAAGGTAATACCCCCCTCCTTATAGTGGTGTGTGGGTAGGGAATGGGACAGAGAGGAGAAAGGTGCTAGAGAAGTAATTTGATAGGGAAGCAGAGGGGCCTTCTTTCTCCATGACACAAAGAAAGCAGAATGTCTTAGCAGGGTTAGTGATCATCACCCCGTGAAGCCAGCGAGGTGTTGCAGGGCCCTTAGCCATGGATTCGCCTTGGTTTGGGGATGATCCAGTTGGGATCTGATCCATCTTTTGTCTGTTCAGGAAGGATGGCCCCACGGCCCCGAAGCGTGGGACTTGGCTTCACTGACATCCTATCTTTTCTCATTGGTCTCCCTGCCAGCCTCCTGGCCCTGCGGGGCTTTGTGGGATGGGTCTGCCAGCCCCATCCTGCACCCGTGGACACCCTCCTGCTCAACCTGCTGCTGCTGCCCCTCAGGATCATCAAGGCTGCCCACAATTTCTTGTGGCCCCTGGGGAATGCTGCTGATCTCATCGCCTATGGCTCCCTCAGGCAGCACGTTCCTGATGGGCATCAGCGTCCAGCGCTACCGCAGGGTGGCTGGCCCCTGTACCAAGTAATCTCGGCTCTGTCTCTAGGGTCTTGTCCTTCCGACACTGTAGCATTGTGATCATCATCCAATACTTACTGACCAACAGCATGAGGGATGCTGAGAGCCTCCCTGCTGCTATGAGAACTTCATCTGGATGTGCTGCTGCTTCTCCTTATCCTTATCCTCCTCCTCCTTCCCCTTCCTTCTCCTTTCTCCTCCTCCTCCTCCTCTTCCTCCTCCTCCTCTTTCCTTCTCCTCCTCTTCCTCCTTCTCTTCCTTCTCCTCCTCCTTCCTTCTCCTTCTCCTCCTCCTCTTTCTTCTTCTTCCTTCTTTGTTCTTCTTCTTCTCCTCCTCCTCTTCCTCTTCCTCTTTCTTCTTTTTTGGTACTGAGGATTGAACCCAGGGGCTCTCAACCTCTGAACCACATTCCCAGCCCTTTTTAAATTTTGAGACAGGATTTTGCTAAGTTGCTAAGGCTGACTTTGAACATATGATCCTCCTGCCTCAGCCTCCACCTGCTGGGATTACAGGTGTGCAACACGCCCAGAATGGTCACCATCTTGTTACTGGTACTGTGTGCACATGGCTTTCCACACCCCAAGTAGGGACCCAGGAGTGCTGGAGAGCCATGGGACTGGCTGCTGGGACCCTCTTCAATTCCCTGGTCTGTTTTGGGGCCTATAATGTATCTCATGGGGTGGGATTTTTTCACAAGAGCAGTCAAAATTGGTGGGCATGCTCAGTATTGTTCAGTGCTCTGAATGCCTGCATTGACCCCTTGAGTTTCTGTTTCTCCTCCACAACTATGTCCAAAGCTTTTGATAGAGAATTGCAGAGGCTGCAGATCTAGGGGACCTCCCTGTCAAGAGAATGGTGAAGTAGAGCCACAGAAGCAGCCACAGAGAAAGGCAAGGGGGGCTTAGGCTGATGCCAGCTTCTCAGGAGAATAGATATGCCAGCTTGGTGTCAACTTTTGGGGAAGAGGCTCTAAAAGGGGGACGATGAATCAGAACTAGGGTAAGTTCTTTGGTGCCCAGCTAAACAGGCAAAGAGGAGTCACGGGCATCTCAACCCCAACTCACCCATTGGGAAAGTGTTTTCATTTCGTTCCCTGGAGTTTATGACATTTCCTTGGAAAGCCTCCTAGTAAGCCACAAGCCCTTGCATCCTGGAATATCAGTGTCGTGAACTCTTTCTCTCCTGCACCCAGTATCTAGAAGGTGGTGACATATACTAGCCTACTTCCTGCAGAGCTCTTAGCTCTGACCTTGGCCCTGATCCAGAAGGGGGGATCCACATGCTGGGTTTACAGCTCAGCCTGGGCAAGCCTGGTACGCAAGGTGGGATCCTGCATGGAGACCTGCAGGACCAGCACCCCAACCACAGCAGCTACTGGTTCAAGGGCATACAATGGACAAGAAGGAGTCCTGCAGGGAGAGTCTCTGCGGTGTGGAGAAACTCAGGTCAGGATTCTTGGCATGATTACATCCCATTGAGTTTTCATTTCTTTATTTCTTTGATCCATCTTGATGAAGATCTACCATTGTCTTTTCTGAAAATCAAGACCCTCTCCAGCATTTATGTCTGCTTTCTTATATTTTTATTTATCTTACTTGTACTTTATTGACTCTTTTCTTTCTGGTCTTTGGTTATTTTAGCAGATGTTCATTAACTTCAGCATTTATTTATTTATTTATTTATTTATTTATGTATTTATTTTTGGTGCTGGAGATTGAACCCAGGAGCACTTTACCCCGAGCTACATCCATAGTCCTTTTTATTTTGAGACAGGGTCTCAGGGTTTCACTAAGTTGCTGAGGCTGGTCTTGAATTTGCAATCCTCTTGCTTCAGCCTCCTGAGTCGCTGGGATTACAGGCATGCACCACAGTGCCTGTTATAGCTTTTCTTCAAAAGGCGTACTAATGTAAACACTCAACAGTAATGGATTTCCCTCTAGGAATGGTTTTAGTGGGATACCACAAGTTTTGATTTGCAGAATTCTGCATAAGTTCTAATTTCCATTTGATTTTTCCCCCTTAGGTTCTTGAGTTTAGAAATGTTTCTTCATTTTTAGGCATGTGGATTTTTACCCCCTTCGTTCCTTTGTTACTCAATTCTAACTACATGGCACTACACTCAGAATACTATTTAAATGGGAGCAGTTCTTTGAAATTTGTTGAGAACTTCTTTTTATCCCAGAAAAAAAAAAAATGGATTTTCTATGTCCCAGGCATGAAAAAAAGACAGATGCTAGATCATTAGGTTCTATCTGGCTTTTATGCACCTCGGATTGAACTTGTTAATTTGTAATGTTCAAAGCTTCATAACCCTTACATACTTTACTGGTGTTATCAGTTACAAGGAGAGGGTTTGAGGCACTCTTTCTGATGGTGAATTTTTCTGTTTCCTCTTATAGTTTTGTCTTGCTGGTGAATTAAAACTTTCATCAATTCTTTTGCCTTAATATTTATTTTGTCTGATATTAATATAGCCACGCCAGTTTGTTTTGGAGTTAAATTTGTTTATTATGCTTTTGTCTTTCCTTTTGCTTTTAACCTTCTATGCATAGCCTTGTTTTAGATGCATCTTTTACTGGTTGGTTTTGTTTTTTGGTTTTTTTGTTTGTTTGTTTGTTTTTTGCAATTCAGTCTGGCACCTTGACACTGTTTAACACATTTAACTAAATGATTTTATTCATTTATATTTTTGTAATAATAAATTCCAATATATTTAATATTATTTCTGCCATCTTATTTTAAATACTTGCATTGATATATGCACACATGCATACTGAAATACACATGTGTGTGTACATGATTAAATGATAAACATACAGGGCAAATGAATTATCACAAAGTGAACACATCTATTTAAGTAAAAAAAAAAAGAGATGAAGCATTTATCAACTTGTACTCTTTATTTTTCTTAAGTTTTGATATTTCTCAGTCAGGCATGATGGTGCACGCCTGAAATCCCAGCAATTCTGGAGGCTGAGGTAGTAGGATGTCAAGTTCAAAGTCAGCCTCAGCATGCTTGGAGCTCATGGCTCCAGAGCTCTCAGCCCTGGGTCAACCAGCTCCATCACACAGGCAGAAGGTGTGGTGGAGTAAAGCCACTCAGCTCTTGGCACCCAGAGATAGAGCCAGGGACAAGATAGAGTCCAAGGCCGTGCCTGTTGTGACCTACCTCCTCCAGCTATGCCCTGCCTAAAGTTACCACCCAAGTTCCTCTCAAATCAATAGCCAATCAAATAGCTCAACCTACTGATGAGGTCACAGTTCTCACCATTCCACCTTCAGCTTTTCAGGGGACATCTTCTGTCCAAACCATGACACTAGACTAGGCTCATTCTGCTAAATGCAGTTGTGCAAATACAAAACATTGTATTACCTGATAGGGGAACATTCAATCATTCAAAATTTCATAAGGTTTAATACCATTTAAACTTCCATTGGTGTGGGTCTTAAAGTCTACCTGGCCAAATTCAAACCTTTTTGAGATTTTATTTTTAATTTTTTGGTACTAGGGATTAAAACCAGGAATGCTTAATCACTGAGGCATATCCTCAGCTTTTAAAAGATATTTTATTTTGAAACTGGGTCTCATTAAGTTGATGAGGGCACCACTAAGTTGCTGAGGCTGGTCTCAAATTTGCAGTCCTCTTGCCTCAGCCTCCCAAGTCACTGGAATTACAGTCACACATCACCACACCCAGCATAAATATTAGATTTAAAACCAGAATTATTCCATCATGAGAAAAAGAGGAAGAAATAAAACCAGTTCAGATGCATAGAATACAATTGCTCAACCTAGGTCTATATTCTTGACAATCACAAGAATATAAAGGTTCTTTAAGCTGGAGTTTTTCTTCCTGTTTCTGGGGAAAGATTTCATCTACATTTAGATAATATTGTATCGATCCAAATTATAGGTAGGATTTCTGATGTTAGAGGCTACAGGAACTGAAAGAAGAGGAAAGCTCTGTATTAAATATACCTGTCCTATAAAATCATGAAAGACATATACATTTGATTCTTATCAACAAAGATTTTTAAAAGTTTGTTGGGGGAAAAGTCATGAACAGATTTAGTATGCTTTATTTTGGGAGGCTGGGGGAGGGGCGCAGGGACTTGCAAAATCCTAGTAAGAGCCCTGATGACATGGTCCCACTACTTGATAGCACTTAGTTCCTAAGATCTAATTCAATGCAGCTACTTCTGTTTCACTTGTTGATAAACAACATCTCCTCAATTACATGTCAATGCGAGAAGGGGAAGATTTGACAGTGACATCAGCAAGGTTCCCCTTGGCCCTGTGTGGCTTTCAGGTCAATGCTAAGGAGGGTGAACTTCCACCGAAAAGGGACCTTGATGTGAACTCAGGTCACTTGGTTTGTGTAAACTTTATGAACCTTCCTCCTAAAGCTGGGGTCAAGAGAGCACACCTCGTATCAGCACGTCACAACTCTTTTTGGGTATGAGGTACTGGAGATTATTCATAGCTTTTTAAGGATGCCTGCTCTCACCACTCCTGTTCAATACAGCTCTTGAAATTCTAGCCAGAGCAATTAGGTCAGAGAAGGAGATTAAAGGGATGCAAACAGGAAAAGAAGACAACTATCTCTGCTAGCAGATGATGAGATCCCAGACTTAGAAGAGCAAAAGACAACACTAAAACAAATAAAAACTCCACCAGAAGACTTCTAGCGCTGATGATTAAACAACTTTCAGCCAAGGTAGCAGGGATACAAGTTCACATATAAAAATCAACAGCTCACTGGGCACGGTGGTACTCACGTCTAATCCCAGCAGCTTGGGAGTCTGAGGCAGGAGGATCGCAAGTTCATAGCCAGCCTCAGCAACTTAGCTAGGCCCTAAGCAACTTAATGAGACCCTTACTCAAAATAAAAAATAAAAAAGGCTGGAGATGTGGCTCAGTAATTAAGTGGTCCTGAATTCAATCCCTGGTACGAAAAAAATTTAAATTAAATTAAGAATAAAAATCAATACCTTTTTTTATACACTAATAATGAACCTCCTGAAAAAGAAATCAGGAAAACAATTCTGTTTACAATAGCACACCATCCAAATAAAATATCTAGGAATAAATCTAACCAATGAGGTAGAAGACCTCTTCAGTTGAAAATTATAGAACACTAAGGAGAGAAATTGAAGACTTTAGGAAATGGAAAGACTTCCCGTGTTCTTGGAGAGGCAGAATTAATGTTATTAAAATGCACGCCTTCTTGACAACAGCAACAAGAAGAACAAATCGCTTACTGTCTGTGGTCTGTGTTCCATTAAATAAGTGTCATTTGGCAAGTACAAAATTATGTTAAACACACATTTTCAGACTTCATCCTGATCATGCAAAGCCCCTGCAAGATTCTAATGTGTCACCTGGCAGGGGTGGCATCCCTCCCCCTGAGGGGCATGAGAATTGATGAGTTATGGGAAATCAGCAAAGAGCTGAGGTTCCTTGTGTTTACAATGTGGCTCTCGTGATGCTGAGAAGTCTCACTGCCGGGGACAGGAGACAGAGGCGAAAGAAGGAGGCAGGGAAGAGCACACTGGGTGTTGGACCTGAGGACTGTGGTTTTATCTTGATGTGCCTTGTAACCCCTTTTCAAACCTGAGCCAGCTATCAGAGGTGGGCCTCTTGTTCGACCTTGGCAGCGTCCCTTCTTTGGCAACAGCATCCCTCCCTCACCCTCTGTGCTGTGGTTCGGTAGAGCCAAGTTCACGCCCCATCTCATGTTCCAGTGGTAGGTGTGTGACCTAGGACCATCCTCCTGAGCAAGGTCACTCCCTGAGACACAGTGTTGTTTCACACATGGGCATGTGACTCGGTACAGGCCAAGGAAAATCAGGCCCAGCACTTCACACTTAACCATTTGTAGAGAAAGAAAAAAAAACAACTTTGAACTTGAACTTGAACTTAAATGATGGCCCATCTTTTCTGGGGAGGCTACTCTGAGCCTAAGAGGCTGCTTAAGCCTGAAGCCAACTCAAAGGCCAGTGGAACAGAGAAAAAACATGTGCAGGAATTTGATGTCCTAAATCAAGTTTACTCTGGGGCTTTTCAGGTTTGGGTACCATAAATTCTCCTTCCTTAGTTGAAGGCGCTTTGATTTTTCAGCTGTTCCCAACCGAAAGATAAATCAGTTCGCAAGCTATCACAGTTGCAGCCAGGCTTTCTTCATTACTTTAAAAATATGGATTAAAAATTTACCTATGAGGGCTGGAACGGTGGTTCAGTGGTTGGAGTGCATGCCTGGCATGCAGGAGGACCCAGGTACAAGCCCCAGCACCACATACACAACTAAGTGTTGGAAAACAAAGGTTAAATGGAAAACTAAATGAAGTAGGTTCTCTCTTTCTCTCTCTCAATCTCTCCCCCACCTCTCTCTCTCTCTCTCTCTCTTTTTCAGGGCTGAGGACCGAACTCGGGGCCTTGCACATGCTAGGCAAGCGCTCTGCCACTGAGCTAAATCCCCAACCTCACCGCACCTCTCTTTTTACATATATATAATGAGCTGGATGCTGTGGCATGCACCTATAGTCCTACCTACTCAGGGGACTGAGACAGGAGAATCACAAGTCCAAGGTCAGCCTGCACAACACAGGCAACACAGTGAGACCCTGCCAAATGTTTGAAGTTTGGAAACACAAAAACACAACAAATGGGCACTCGCATCATGCCAAAGGAACGCAGAGTAGCATTTAGTCCTTCAAATTGTCAGCACTAATGTTCCCATTGAGCTTCTTCCTCGCTGAATTCCCTACCTTCTTTAACATTACTTTGGAGTTTAATCCGTCCTGCTCATGTTTCTCAATATACTTTGCCCTTGAGTCCAGAATCACTATTTGGTATTATTCTGTCCATAAATGTCCTATAGTACAAGTCATTCTATGACAAGTTATTTTCTACCCAAAATTATGCCTTTGATGTCTGCAGATCTTACCAATTTCTTTTGTCTGATGTAATACTCCATCAAGTTAATAGACAGAAGTATACATTTTCCATTTTACGATGGACAGTCATTTAGATAATTTCCTGTCTTCACCGGCGTAACGGGGCTGCTTTGAACACCTAGTTTTCTATTTGCCTGTGTGTGCCTCTCTGTACCCATGGGGGACGGGTCTTCTCCTGGGTGGCGTGGAGGTGTATTTTCAGTTACAGTAGAAGCTGCCAAGTTCCTCTGCCAAGCAATGGCACAAATCCAGCTTTTTGTGAGAAAGGGCTCATCAATGTAGATCATACCAGCCTCCCCACTGGCTCCTCTCCCAGCCCAGTCCTGCAGGCAACATGAAATAGTGAGGATCAGGGGATGCTCCAGCTGTGTCTGGTGAGGACCAGGGGATGCTCCAAGTGTGCCTTGTCTGGTGTCAGGAAAAGGAATTCAAACAAGGCCTGAGACCCTCAAAGCCACCCAGGGGATTGGACTGTACTTGGGAGATGTTTTAGTTAGTTTTTTCTCTGCTGTGACTAAAAGACCTAACAATAACAATTTTAGAGGAGAAGTTTATTGGAGGGCTCATGGTTTCAGAGGTCTCAGTCCATAGCAGGCCAGCTCTATTCCTCGGGGCTCAGGGTGAGGCTGAACATCATGGTGGGAGAGTGTGGGGAAGGAAAGTGGCTCAGGGCATTGCAATCAGGAAGCAGAGAGAGAGTCCACTCGCCAGATACAAAATGCATACCCCCAAAGCATGCCCCCTAGGACCCACCTCCTCCAGCCACACCCTACCTTCCTGCATTTACCACCCAGTTAATCCCCACCGGGGAATTATTCACTGATTGGGTTAAAGGCTGTCATAACCCAATCATTTATCCTCTTTGTCTTCTTGCATTGCCTCACACATGAGCTTCTGGGGGACAACTCACATCCAAACCATCACAGGAAAAATGGGGGAGCTCCAAGGAGAAAAGGAGGAAGTGTTCCATCTCCCCAGACCACGTCTCTCTTAACCAAATCCAGATGGTCACGAACACGCAAGAAAAATGCGTGAAGGTAACCTGATACAATGAAATCCATCAGAGGGGCTTCCTCCCCAGTTCTACCATTGGTATAGAAAGT
>PVKS010046750.1:0-13155 GCA_004027875.1 Aplodontia rufa
CCAGAGTCCTATGAGTTCTTCATATACCCTCCCCCCTCCCCATCCCCCTCCCTACACCTCCAAGTATCCTAGGGAGCCATCCCCCTGTTACACTGAAAGTCATTCAATTTGAGGTTTTATTAGGTCAGCCGTCTGTTCTACTGCTTCCCCATAAATTCTAGTATCAACAGATGAGAGAAACCATTCGGCCCTTGAATCTCAGAGCTTGGGAGACTTCACTAAGCATAATTCTATCCATCTCCATCCATTTGATTTTGAAAGTTATAACATCGTCCTCTCTAATGGCCGAGTAGTATTCCATTGTATATATGTACCAAAGCTTTTATATCCACTTGTCAAGTGAGGGGCATCTGGGTTGGTTCCAAAATCTAGCTATAGTAAATGAGTTGCTATAAACATTGATGAAGCCACATCGCTATAATACGCTGATTCTAAGTCTGTTGGGAAAATTCCCAGGAGTGGGATAGCTGGATCCTAAGGTGGTTCCATCCTTAATTTTTTGAGGATTCTCCACACTGCTTTCCATAGTGGTTGAACCAGTTTGCATTCCCACCAGCAGTGTAGTAGTGTTCCTCTTTTCCCACAGCCCCTCCAGCATCTGTCCTTGTTTGTGTTCTTCATTTTTGCCACTTTTTAACAACCCCTCTTCATTTACTGTGCTCCTTATTTGTTTTCAATTCTCTCCTTTCAAGATGACTCTGAAAAATTTACTTTTCCCTACTTGTTCTGCAGGTTAAAGTCATTTTCTTTTCTGTGAGTCATTATGGACCTTATCGTTCATGATTTCATATCTAGAAATTCATTCAAAGTTTTCAAAAAATATATTTTGTTTTCATTTTTTTACAATGAACTTTCTAGATTAATTTTAGAATAAATTACTTAAATAGACAAAAGAATGAAATTTGGGTTTAAAATTTCTTAAATTTAAGGGTACCGTTAGTTTGTAATTGCTGTTATTACAATCTTGGAACATTTCCTGTTTATAAATCTTCCCACACATACCTCCTCCAATTCTCCTCAACATTTTTGTCTATTTATTCTGTGTTTCGGTTATGTGTCTGAGCACATTGTCACTGTTTCTCATATTTTGGTTTCTATTGCCACTAGCCTCTCTAGGAGGGTCCAGCATTTTTGGTTATGATATGGTGTGGGAATAAGTTTCTAACGAGTATGCACCTGTCACTGTCTGGATCTGGATGCAGGAGAACAATGCATTTCTGCATCCTTCAAGTCCTTGCTCTTCCCAAGTGGCGGGACTTCCGAGTACCAAGAGCAGTGGCAATACTGGCACAGGATTTCACTGGCCATACCTGAAGTGGTTTTCCCTAAAAGTTATTAAAATAACTTTTGCATCCAAAAATTGTTTTAATCATCCAGCTTCAAGGTAACACTTGTATTTATAAAGGAAATTCTTTCCCCTTGGATCTTCTCTTCTGAAACATAAATCACTCTCAGACTCCTCACTAGCTATCTCTCAGGGTAAAGTTGGCTGGCCACTTGTGATTCTGTCTTTAATTATTGCATACGTCACTGGTCACTGTCAAAATTCAAGCTAATAATACTGTCATTAATGCAGAATGAGGGTTTCTAGTGCCGGAATAATTGGCAGTGGCAGAGCAGAGTGCCAGTTCTGTTTTGAGGCATTGACTCTACCTAAGCCATGCTGTCGTTCTTGCTGTCAGAACTCTTAGAATGAAAAAGAAGACAATAATCAAAATATTCTACAGTTCTGAACTTTTTCTCTCTTGCTTATGAAATTTTGCTTTTTTCGTTCTTTTCTTCCAGTAACCTTAATAGCTTATTTTCCTTCTGAGTAGCTCACTTAACATATTTGATTTATATGTCATTTTAAATATATATAATTTTGTTATTAATTGGAAGGGACAGAGATTGAACTGAAAACCTTGAAAGACAGCAGAATCAAAGGATAAAGTGAAAATGAAGGTTGAAAATGTTCTGGGACTCCAGGTGACTCCTGTGAGTGACACTGGTGTGGAGTCCTGTTGTTTATTCCTAAATTAGCTTGCTGCTGGAATCCTTAAGGTAAGAAATTACTGTAAGAATATTGTAAACACAACACAAAACAATGGCTGCAAATAAATGCACACCACACACCCCTCAAATGGCAGGAGGAAATTACAAACCGTTCCAAAGGAACTTCATTAATATAAAGGGCACATTACATTCCAAAGTGTAGGGCGGCATTAGAACGAAATAAAAATTAAAAATACCCATGATTTGAGTGACTAAAGAAATTCAAAAGGCATAATAAAATAAAATATGTTGAAAGGATTAAATGGATAAAATAAGGATTTGAAAAAAATGGAAACTGTAAGAAGAACAGGAGTATTTTAAAGGAATCGAATAAAGTTCTAGATACGAAATTATAGCCTTGATATAAAAAATCCAATGAATGTTAAATAGCAGATTAAGCACATTTGAAGAGTGATTTAGTGACTTGAAAGATGGATCTGAGGAAATTATCCACATGCAGCACAAAAAAGGGAAAAAATATGAGAGGTAACAGATATAAAGAAGAGCTCATCAGCATGGCCAAGAATCAATTCACCGAAGACATGCAAAGCTATTATAGAGAAATCATTAAAATTTTACAAAGTTCATAAAAGATCTGTATTAATAGAGAGCTATATAATTTCCTGGATGAAAGAGCAGTGCCTTAAAGATGTCACACTTTCTCAAATGCAAATAAACATCTTCGCTGCTTTTCACAGACCTTAAATTCTGATGGATGAGTAAATTTCTGAAAACTGTCAAGGAGCGTTTAGAGCAGAATGTGCTCGTGTCCCTGGGAGGATGAGTAGAGCGAAACAGTGCTGCAGAAAACAAAATATGTTCTAAAGCTATAACAGTTAGAATAGCATGATGTTGGCTGAGTGGATTTACAGGCAAATAGAAAGAATAGAGATCCCAGAAGCAAACTGTTATGGGAAACTTGATCTCTAAGTCAGAATTTCAAAATCAGTGAAAAAGCGATTGACTTGGTGAGTATTTTCTTAGGATCCAGAAAGTACTTAATGTAGGCGTTCTGGGACAGGCAATCCCTGCCACAACTTCTCAGCTCTGTTGTCACCACATGGAAACAGCCAGATATTATCCAAAAACGAGTAAAGTGGGCCATGTTTCAATAACACATTTTATTTCTAAAAACAGGCAGAGGACTTGGAGGTCACAGTTTGGCAATTTCTGATCTGTTTAATAAATAGCTTTCAGACATTTAGCAATTTGATTTGAAAAGTTATGAGATTAGATCTCCTCCTCACCCTGCTCATAAAAGAAATAAATTCTGCATAGACAATTGTTTTGAATATTAAAAAGAAACCTTTATATTGTAAGAGAAAAACATAGGATAATGTTAAGGTAAGGAAATGTTTACTGAATATGAAACGAGAAAAACTGAAATGGAAAACATTGATACATTTGGCATAAAGTGTAAAACATTTCTAAGCTAAAATACATGAGCTAAGTTTGGAAAGAGACTACAGTTTGGAAGATGACATATTGGCATTCCAGGATTAATTATAAGAAGGCTGTTCTTGTTGAACACATTTAGATCAATAGAAAAACTTTACTCGAGAAAGCACAAAAGGGCAAATGACTTCTACAGCCAATTTAAGAAGAGAAAATTTAAATGTCTGATATTCATATGCAAAATGCTCAATCTCTATTAATTGGGTAAATAGAATTTAAAATGTGAGATACAATTTTTAAGGTCATTAATTTCATGGATACAATGGGGTGGAAAGTCAAATATTGCTACTCTGAGTGTCAGTGCCCACATTCATTTTGGATCTAACAAGCAAATTGGTTAGATTTAGTAATACTGAAGTTAAGCATACACTAATAGTCATGAAATTCCAGTATATATTCTGAAAAATCTTGTATACATGCATATGGAGTCATATGAATATATAACTATGGTACTATTAAAAGTATTGAAAAAGGCAACAAATATTCATAGAGAAATGTTAATGGAATATGTTATTTTCACACATACTGACATTTATGTATGCCTTAATTAAAACATTGAATGAAAACTTCATATAGAATAATTTTTATAACAATGAAAATCACAAAAAGCAATACAATATGTTTATAGTCCACTCAGAGGGTGAGGAAGAGGAAGAGTAATCCCATAAGGAATTGGATGGAAAGTAACACCACAAATTTTAGGACAGTACATGCCTATGTAGTAAATGAAAGGAATATACTTAGAAAGAAGTTAAAAGGAATTGATAACTATTTGTAATATTTTATTCTCTTGAATGGCATTAAACATTTTTTACGTTTGTTATATATTGGTGGTGGGAACCACTGGCTTCACATCTTTCTAGTTTTCTCCATAATTGAACAATTGAATAATTTTTTTTTAAAAAAGAAGCACAGAGAGAGAGAGAGAGAGAGAGAGAGAGAATCAATTTTTACTGAGTTGTTCACATGGCTTTTGTAGCTCTGACACTTATTTGTGTATGTGGGTGATGGGCTTTGAACCCGAATACTTGCACATGCCAGACAAGTGCTGTAACTGCTGAACCACTGTTCCAAACTCCCAAATGAATAATTTTAAGACATGTTTATTAAGGAGTTGAGTTATTGTACAATCATGAATGCATATAAAGTAACAATATGATAAATAATTGCTCCTGAACCTGAGTTACCCCCACACTGCATACACTCCACTCTTGATTCTTCTATATTTTGCCCTTACAACTGATATGTATGTTTAAATTGTGAATTTTCCAGAATTAAATGATTGCATAAGTATTATTTAGATTCTCAGAGGGGTACAGAATATGCTACATTGTTGATTATCTCCCTAGATCCCTCCCCATAATCCCTCCTTCCCTCTCCCCTACCCTATACATGTCTATGGTTCCCCAATATTATGTGTTGCTATGCTTTGTTGGGTCTAATACATGAGTCTGACTACTTTTCTCCCAAGCCTGGGTTTAGCTCCAGCCTCCACAAATGAGGGAAAACGTTTGACCCTTGACTCTCTGGGTCTGGCTAACTTCATTTAGCATGATTTCCTCCATTGCTATCCATTTACCTTCACAGTCCACGATACTGTTGTTTCTAATTGCTTAGTAGAATTCCATGATATATGTATATGTATGTATACATATGCATGTATGTTGTATGTGTGTGTGTGTGTGTGTGTGTGTATATATTTTTTTTTTCACAGTTTTTGGATACACTCATCCAGTGAGGGACATCTGGGTTGGTTCCATATTTTAGCTATTGTAAATTAAGCTGCTATGAACATTGATTTTGCTGTGTTGCTGTAAGGTGCTTGATTCTAACTCCTCTGGGAAAATGCCTAGAAGAGGGATAGCTAAATCATATGGTGGATCCATTCTTAATATTTTTGAGGATTCTTCACACTGCTTTCCAGAGTGGCTGTACCAGTTTGCAGTTCCACCAACAGTGTGCTAGTGTTCCAATCTCCCTGCAACCCCTCTGGAATCTGTTACTATTTGTATTCTTTATTTTTGCCAATCTGACCGGAGTGAGGTGATATCTTAATGTAGTTTTTATTTGTATTTCTCTGATTACTAGTGATTTAGAGCACTTTCTCATGTATTCATTGGCTTGCTCGATGTCCTCTGCTGAAAAGTTTCTATTTAGCTTTCTGACCCATTTATTGATTGGATTGTTTGATATTAAGTTTTTTGAGTTCTTTGAAAATTTTGAATATTAGTCCCCTGTTAGAGGAATCACAAGGCCATGATTATCTCCCATTCTGTAGGTTCTCTCTTGATGATTTTGACCAATGCCTTGTTGAGCAAAAGTTTTTTAGTTTAACAGCATCCCACTCATTGATTTTTGACTTTAATTCTGTCCGTTTTGGAGTGTTGTTGAGAAAGTCTTTGTCTACTTCCATATGCTGTAATGGTAGTCCTGAGTTTTCTTCCAGCATTTGTATGGTTTAAATCCTAGATTTGTATGGTTTAAATCTGTTTTAAATCCTAGATCCTTGATCCATTTTGATATGATTTTTGTGCACATTGAGATAAGGATCTAATTTCAACTTCCTGCAAATGGCTGCCCAGTTTTTCAAGCATTATTTGTTGACTAGGCTGCCATTCCTCCATGTCAGCTGAATCATTTTTAAAACAGAAAGAAAAGAACAAATATAGACAGGCATGTATAAACATGCATGTAAATGCACAGATACACACATGCATGCTTACATAAATATATACACAGATGAAGAAAAAAGAGTGGGGGTGAGAGAAAGAGAAATAGGTTGAATTATTCAAAACAAAAGTGTGCAAAGGAAATAAAAGGACTACACAATTCAAGGCTGCAGGGACAAGATATGATTTGAAATATTACTAGGTAATAGATCATGTAGAGAGCATTGTTAAGCAATAGAAAATACCATTAGAGGTTTTTAAATGGAGGTGGGAGAGAAGATGGTTATAATAAGGTATATTTTAAAAGATCCTGCAGAATGCATCAAGGAAAATGGCCTGGAGGGTATAACCTGGCCCCAGTGCATTGACCACTGGAGGACTGTTTTAAGAGTCCTATGAAGAAACAGCAGCAGCTGTCATGGTTTAGTGTATCATATCAACAGGAGTTGGTGACAAATTGGGGGAAGAAGATTGAAGTATCAAAATGACTTCCAACTTGTGGCGTATGTTGGCCTAACACAGAAGTAAAGGGATAAAAAGAGACAGTGAAGAAATCAAATTCAGTTTGAACATGCAGTTTGCTGTGAATTTGAGTCGCCTTAATGAAAATTTCAGATCTTCCTAGAGCTTGTGGAACAGTTTGGTTAAGAGATTTGAGATTTTTGGAGGCTAACAACTTGGGCTAATGGTATATAGTCTAGAACAGCAGAGAGTGAGGGGAAAAGCAACCTTAATCTTTAACCTGGAAAAAACTCAACTTCACATGATCAAAATGAAGACGAGGTGTCTGATGAAATAAGACTGAGAAATTGTAGGGAATTGGATAGAAATCCTGTGTACAAAAAAGTCAGTAATGGCAAGGGACAATGTTTCAGGGGAAAGAGTTGCCAAATAAGATTGAGAGTTAATGGGAGATGAAAAGGCCTAGGTCTAAAATAAGTCAACTGGACACAGTGATATGGCGAGTATAGGAAGGGCTGCTTTAGTGGTATAATGGGGAAAACAGCTGGTTTGTCTGAGACTTCTGTGAAAGAAGGATAAACAGAGTTAGTGAAAACGCATGTTTTTGAGACTAATTTTTCAGAAAGAAGAGAGATGGTTGTATCTATGAAAAGCTGCAAGGGCATGGTTTGACAGAGCATTTTCTTAGTGGGAAATAAAATTGATAGGAAGATGTTGCCTAGCCCACACAAAAAGGCACATAATTTAAAGTGATAATGGAGATTCCTTTTTTTATTTTTTATTAGAAGTATATAGAGATACAATTGAGGGGGAAACATTATCAAATCATCAGTAACCAATATATATATACTTTGTTATCCAGGGGTAATGCCAAAACATGGATGACGACCTTGGGTTTCACCTGTTGCAGTTTCCCCCAAAAGAAATCATGCGTTAAATGGGTATCTCGTGGAGGAATGACATCTGCTTCTGAGATGGTTCCCCCATATTCCCACTCTCCAGTCTAAGAGTTCTTCATACACTCCTCTCCCCCTCCCCCTCCCTACTCTTCCAACTATCCTAGGGAACCTTCCCCCTATTACACTGAGAATCATATAATTTGAAGTTATTGTTAGGTTAGCCATTTAACCTATTGCTTCCCCAAGTATTCTAGGTTCCATATATGAGAGAAACCATTCGGCCCTTGAATCTCTGAAATTGAGATAATTCACTTAGCATAATTCTTTTCATCTCCATCCGTTTGATATCAAAAGCCATGATATCATCTTCTCTAATGGCCGAGTAGTATTCCATTGCATATATGTACCAAAGCTTTTATATCCACTCATCGAGTGAGGGGCATCTGCATTGGTTCCATAAACTAGCTATAGTAAATTGAGCTGCTATAAACATTGATGAAGCCACATCGCTATAATACCCTGATTCTAAATCTTTTGGGAAAATTCCCAGGAGTGGGATAGCTGGGTTGTAAGGTGGTTCCATCCTTAATTTTTTGAGGATTGTCCACACTGCTTTCCATAGTGGCTGAACCAGTTTGCGGTCCCACCAGCAGTGTAACAGTGTTCCTCTTTTCCCACAGCCCCTCCAGCATCTGTCGTTATTTGTATTCTTCATTTTTGCCCCTCTAACAGGAGTGAGGTGGTATCTCATTGAAGTTTTGATTTGAATTTTACCTTATAGCTAATGATGTAGAGCATTTTCTCATATATTTATGGGCTTTCTGGATTTCCACTGGAGAGAAGTTCCTTTTGAGATCTTTAGCACATTTATTGATTGGATTATTTGTGAGTTTGGAGTTTAGTTTCTTTAGTTTCCTGTATATTCTGGATATTAGGCCTCTGTCCGAGGTATAGCAGGCAAAGGTTTTCTCCCATTCTGTAGATTCTCTCTTGGTGCACTTGACTAAATCTTTAGCTGTGCAGAAACTTTTTAGTTTAATTGCATTCCATTCATTTATTCTTGATTTTACAACTTGAGCCACGGGAGTTTTGCTAAGGAAGTAGCTGCCAACTCCTATATGCTGTAGTGTTGACCCTACTTCTTTTTCTAGTAAATTTAAAGTTTTTGGCTTAATGTCCAGGTATTTGACCCATTTTGATTTAATTTTTGTGCAGGGTGAAAGATAAGGATCCAGCTTCAGTTGTCTACACATGGCTGTCCAGTTTGTCCAACACCATTTGTTGAACAGGCTATCTTTCTTCCACACTATACTTTTGCCTCTTTTATCAAATATCAAATAGTTAAGGATATGGGGGTTTGTCTCAGGATCTTCTATTCGGTTCCACTGATCTTCAGTTCTGTTTTGATACCAATACCATGCTGTTTTTGCTACTATGGCTCTGTAGTATAATTTCAGGTCAGGGATTGAGATGCCCCCTATTTCTTCCTTTCTATAGAGTAATGTTTTGGCTAGTCTGGGTCTCCTGTTTTTCCATATGAACTTGGGAATTGCTTTTTCTATATCTCTGAAGAATGCCATAGGCATCTTGATGGGGATTTCATTGAATCTGTATAGGGCTTTGGGTAGAATGGCCATCTTTATTATATTGATTCTGCCTAACCATGAGCATGGAATGTTTTTCCATCTACTCAGGTCATCTGTAAATTCTTTTTTTAGTGTTTGATAGTTTTCTTTGTAGAGGTCCTTAACATCCTTTGCAAGATTAACGCCCAAGTATTTCATTTATTTGGAGGAGATGGTGAATGGGAGAGATTTCCTGGTTTCTTCTTCTCTGGATTTATTGCAGGAGTAAAGAAATGCTAGTGATTTGCTGGAGTTGATTTTGTAGCCAGGTATTTTGCTAAAATCACCTAGAAGCTCTAGGAGTTTTCTGGCCAATGTTATTGGGTCTTCTAGGTATAGAAACATGTCATCAGGGAATAAAGATAACTTCCTATTTTCCTATATGAATACCTTTGATTTCCTTGTCTTGCCTGATAGCTCTGGAAAGGGTTTCAAGGACTATATTGTACAAGAGTGGGGAGAGCGGACAGCCTTGTCTCATACCTGAATTCAGTGGAAATACTTTGTTTTTCTCCATTGAGGATAATGTTGGCTATTGGTCTGTCGTAAATGGATCTGACATAGTTAAAGTATCTTCCCTTGATCCCTATCTTTTCCAAAGTTTTGAGCATAAAGTGGTGTTGAATTTTATCAAATGCCTTCTCTGCATCAATTGAGATGATTATATGATTTTTGTTTTTAATTGTGTTTATGTGGTGAATTACATTATTGATTTGTGTATGTTGAAACAGCCTTGTTTTCCTTTAATGAAGCCCACTTGATCATATTGTATTATCTTTTTAATGTGCATTTGTATCCGATTAGCTAAAATTTTATTAAGGATTTTTGCATCAATGTTCATCAGGGAAATTGGTCTGTAGTTTTCTTTCCTTGATGTGTCTTTGTTGGGCTTTGGAATCAGTGTAATGTTTGCTTCATAGAAAGTGTTTGGGAGTGTTCCCTCTCTATCAATTTCCTGGAAAAGCTTGTAGAGGATTGGTGTTAGTTTTTCTGTGAATGCTTAGTATAATTCTGCGTACATCCATCTGGACCTGGGCTTTTTTTTTTTTGGGACAGCTTTGATTACTGCTTCAATTTCACTTTCTGTGATAGGTTGGTTTATTTTTTCACTGTTCTCCTGTGTTAAAGAGGGGATGTTGTGTGTGTCCAAGAACCTGTCCATGTCCTCCAGGTTATCAAATTTGGCAGAGTATAAGTTTTCAAAATATACTCTGATAATCTTCTGTATCTTGGAAGAGTCTGTGGTAATATCCCCATTTTCGTGTCTGATTTTGTTGATTTGCTTCATTTCGTTCTTTCTTTTGGTGAGTTTGGCAAGGGGTCTGTCGATTTTGTTGACTCTTTCAAAGAACCAACTCTTAGATTTGTTGATAGTTTGTATAGTTTTTTTGTTCTCAATTTCGTTGATTTCAGCTCTGATTTTGGTAATTTCCTGTCTTCTGTTAGATTTAGGGTTGGACTGTTCCTCCTTTTGTAGTTGTTTGAGTTGAAGCATAAGGCTATTAATCTGATCTCTTTCTAGATTTTTGATGTATGCTTGCAGTGCTATAAATTTACCTCTTAAGAAAGCCTTCATACTGTCCCAGAGGTTTCAGTATGTTGTTTCCTCATTCTCATCAATTCCAAAAACTTCTTAATCTCTGTTCTCATTTCCTCTTTTACCCATCCTTCGTTTAAAAGGTAATTATTCAATTTCTAAGTATTTGAATAGTTTCTGTTATTTCTCTTGTTGTTGATTGCTAAGATCATAGCATTATGATCTGACAGAATACATGGGATTATATCCAGTTTTTTATATTTGCTAAGATTATCCCAGTGAACTAGGATGTGTTCTATTTTAGAGAAGGATCCATGCGCTGCTGAGAAGAAGGTAAATTCAGCTGTCTTAGGATGGAATATTCTGTAAATGTCTGTTAAGCCTGATTGATTAATAGAGTAGTTCAGATTGGAGATGTCTTTATTGATTTTTTTGTTTTGATGATCTGTGTAGAGTTGATAATGGTGTGTTGAAGTCCCCCAGGATTATTGTGTTGAGATCGATGAGGGGATTAATGTCCTTAAGTACTTTTTCCATATATTTGGGGGGGTTATAATTGGGGGCATAAATGTTGATTATTGTTTTATCTTCTTGGTGAACTGTCCCTTTTGGTATGATAAAGTGACCCTCTTTGTCCTTTCTGAACTAGTTTTAGTTGGAAATTAGTTTTGTCAGATATTAGAATCGCCACGCCAGCTTGCTTTTTTGGGCCACAAGCCTGGTAGACATTTTGCCATCCTTTCTCTTTCAGCCTGTGTTTATTTTTGAGTGTCAAATGTGTCTCTTGCAGGCAACATATTGTTGGATTTTGTTTTTTGATCCAGTGGGTCAGTCTGTGTCTTTTAATTGGGGCATTGAGACCGTTCAAGGATAGAATAGATATGGGAGGTGATTCACAGACTTTGTATCGATTACAGAGTTTTCGCTCATCTTGAAAGTCAATTTTTGTATAGTATGATTATTGACTAGCCATTTCTTAAAGATTTAGCATATCATTGGCATTATCTTCTGAATGGAGAACATCTTTGAGAATGTTCTGTAGAGCAGGATTTGTGTTCATGTATCTTGCTAGCTTGAGTTTATCATTGAAGTATTTATTTTCCCCTTCATATTTGAAGCTGAGTTTTGTCAGTATATTATCTTTGGTTGAAAGCTGTCATTTTTTAACACTAAAAATATTGTTCCAGGCTCTTCTGGCCTTCATTGTTTGCTCTGAAAAATCCATAGTGATCCGAATTGGTTTGCCTCTGAATGTGATTTGGGGCTTTTCTCTAGCAGGTTTTAGAATTCTCTCTTTCATTTCTCTGTTATTCATTTTGAATATGATATGTCTTGGTGATTTTCTCAATTGATTAGGCCTATTTGGTGTTCTATAAGCATCTTGGATGTGGTATTCCAGATCAATAGCAAAATGAGGGAAGTTCTCACTTATGATTTTGCCTAAAAGGTTCATAAAGTCATTTGTTTGCTGTTTGGAGTTTTCCTCCAGGCCAATTTTCTCAGATTATTACACCTCATCTCATCAAATATTACTTGGAAGTTCTGATTATGTAATATAAGCTGTTTATCTTGTTTTTCTTCTTTGATTTCTACATTGTTTAGGCGATCCTCATTGTCTGATACTCATTCTTCAAGTGCTGAAGTTCTATTTTCAGTGGAGGTTACTCTGGTATTGGTGTCTTCCAGTGAAGATTTGAATTGGTTAACCGTATTTTTCAATCCTGATAGCTCTGCTACATCTTTTTTCAGAATGTCAATATCCTTGTACAGCTGATCTTTCATCTCCTGGAATTGTTCCTTAATTTTTCTGTAGAATTTGTCTCTCATCTCTTGAAATTGATCTCTGATTTTTTTCCTTATTTCCTCTCTCAACTCTTGATTGCATTGCTAATCATAATGCTGCTACAATGTCTTTGGTTTTCATCTAGGCCCCCCGTTATGGGATCCTTGGGTGGAGAGCTCTGGGGTTGAGGGGAGTTATTTCCCCTTTTTCTCATTTTCTGAGTCAGAGAGCTTGTCTTTTATTTCAGCCTTGTTACTCTTGTTGGAGTAATTGGAGCTTCTTATGGCTTTGCTTCGTTGTGAACGGGAGCTATTTGTTCAATACAGACCTAAAGATGCCAGACGGTTCTGTGAGTATTTGAAAGGCTATAGGTGCAAATACTATTCCGTTTCAAGTAAAACAGATGACCTGATGATTAGCACCAATAGTAGCAGCTTTCTTTGAGAGAACTCTCACTGTGTAGTATGATAGCAAGCAAGTACTCATTTTGAATCATGTGTATTTTTTCAGGTATTAGGGTCTCTCTGAAATTGGGGAGAAAGAATGACTAGGAAGTCAAGGAGGTGAATTGGGGAGTTATAAAATCACACCTGCTTCAGAGTATAGGGGAACTAGGGATTAGGGGGGAGTAGGTTATTCTATTAGGAATAAGGAAAACAGAACTGGGGTGTGGGTAGGGTAAAGACTTAGG
>PVKS010046751.1:0-13165 GCA_004027875.1 Aplodontia rufa
GAAGAAAATGTTTCTGGAAAACTTAAGTTCTTTGAAATATTTCTTGGAAGTCTGCATCAATCATTCAATATAAATGAAAATAATTTTATTTTTTACAGTAAATACTGAATTACCGACCAGCAGGATTTACAATATCTGCTTATCAAAAGGTGCAATTGAGAAAATGAATAGACAAATCGAACATCGGAAAAATATTATCAAAACGTGTGCTGACAAAGGACTACTCTACAAGCTATATATGTAAAACTACCAACAATTCAGAAATAAAAAGTATGTTACTCAATAAATAGCAAAACATTTGAATAGACACTTCACAAAAAAGATACATAAATAACCAAGAAGCACATTAAAATGGCTTGTGTATAAGTAAAAGCTTTTACAACTTTGAATTTTTCATAAAAGAAATGGTTAAATGTTTATAATAGCTATTTTTAAACAAAAACTGGAAGCAACCTTTCTATCATAAAATGAACAGGTACAGAGTGTTCAGTCTGTGGAACATTATTCAGCAACAAAGACGAATGACTGATATACACACAAAACAGGTGGATGGAAAATTTTGATTATTAAAAGAAATTTTACCCATCAAAATGCATACTGTATAATTCCAAACATGTACATTCCATTTAAATAAAACTATCTTGTAGGGAATGAATCAGAACAGTAGTTTTCTCTGGGAGTTGTGTACAGAGACTGGGAAGGCGTAAGGCAAGCTTCTGGGGAGATGATAATATTCTCTATCTTAACAAAGGTTTGGCTTACATAGGTATATACGTTTATCAAAATTCATCACATGTGACTATGTTTATGCAATTCACTGTATGTCAGTTTAAACTAAAGAGAGAGAGCTATATACAATATTGAACATCTGTTAATGATAAGCATGTCAAAATGTTTAGGGCTAAAGAATAAAGACACCTGCAACTTTAAAATATGTCAAAAATAATAAGATTGATGAGTGGTCGGAGAAATAGATATATGATAAAGCAGATAGAGCAAAATGCTAATAGAATCTAGACTGTATTTAAGTCAGATTCCTTACATTTATAGAATTTTTCATAATAAAACTTAAGATAAAAGCTCAAGAGATTCAATTTATAATGATAGTTTTACCGTCTTCCAATTTGAAACTTTCTGACTCAATAAATTCTGTATAGTGAGAAAGGGTAATTATTTTTATGACAAACAGAAAAGAGAGACATCAATGAGGAAATTGCTTTAAAGAGCTAGAAAAATAATGAGTTCCATGGATTGGATTGGATTAGATTTTTTTACCCAAAATTTTCAGTAAAACTCACGAGGACATATTTGATTTTATCATGTAAAACAGGATTAGCCTTTCAGTATGAAAAATTTTTAAGTTGGGAGATATCTTTGCAATCATCCTCTAATCCATGTGTTTTAAAGGATTAGAAGATAGGTCTACAGGACTGTAAAGTTAGTCAACAGCTGATAAATATAGCAGTGGTGTTTATCGTGAAGACTTGGGAGAATTTATTTCTTTTCCCTCTGAAGTTCTCTTACAGTGTTGTGAGATTCAGTCAGATAAGCATCTAGACTGCCCAGGCACAGCTATCTCTGAAATGGGAATAAAACTCTGTTCTTCTCTTGGAGCCTTACAGGAAATACCAATGAGCTTTGGGATGTTCATAAAACTGTGAGAATCTTGAATGTTCACCTTTTATTTTCAATTTGTGTGTAATAAATAAATAAGATATACATCTCATATCAGTGCATTTCAGAAGGGAACTGCATTACTAGCTGGAGTTTTAATTATTAGTTTCCATAAAATATACATAGATAAGAGTACAATAACCCAAGAAGCTATGAGAGAGAAACTATATTAAAGTAGATGAAGATAAAACATTTAGATATTTATGGAGTTCACCACTTTTTACCATAAATTAAAATCAGATGGAGCATTTGCAAATATTCTTTATTTATACTGTTCAAAGATACTCAGATTAAAATAAATATCATCAAATACATAAATATAAGATGTTCTAAACACAGCAAAATATTAAGTCTCTTCTCTGAAGTATTATTTGATAAGACATAGCAATAAATATCTAGTTAAAATATGTGACAAAGGAGAAGTTTCTAGTTGATTTTCATTTCATGCAGATTCAAAGTATTCCATTTATGAAAAATGCCAACTTTCAGTACTCACTAAATATACATTAACATAACCTTTTTTACATTTTGCCCCTAGGGAGAAGGTTGAGAAGGAAACTACGTTTGACAATGAGTTTTCTTATAATAGAATTCCCAGCAGAGCAGTGTAAAAAATAAAATTCCAGAAATTACACAAATATGTAACAATTCTGAGAGCTCTGTAGAACACTATTTATACATATGCTAAATATGTACTTTATTAGTTAACTACTAAATGGCTGATTGAATAATGTTTCCACAATACTTTATGATTTTATGAGTATTTTTTCTTCATCTGATTTGATCATCAGAGTATCAAAAGATGGAGAAGGTATCAGTATCTTTATCTCATCTATCAAATAATATAAGCTCAATTAAAAAAGCAAAAATTAATGGATTATTATTAACAAAAATAACATAATAAAGTTCTAAGTTCTTCAAATCACTAATAAAGATGGGGCTAATATGTTTTCTAGCTTTCAAGCTAGGGCTCCTTCCACTGGTTCTTCTACCTAAACATAGCATTTATAGCAAAGAACTTATAAAATTTTAACAGATTGTGATTCTTTCTCTCAAAGCTCACAAATATATACCCACATAATTCTTACATGTTTGAAAAAATGGTAGACTAACCTAAGGTTCCTGACTGGCCCCAATAACTCAATACACTCAACCTACCTACCTGCATACATATCTGTGTTTATACATACATAGGAATACACTATTAACTATTTAATGTTCTCTTTAATTTTTTCATGTCAGCATATAATTACATTTCATTTTTGTTTTGGTTATTTTATAAGAAGTGTTTACCTAGATCAAATGGCTTCATATTTGGCTAAGACATTTTCAGTATAAAAAGAAGTACACAGGGCTGGAGTGGTGGCTCAGCAGTTGAAGCACTTGCTTGGCATTCGCAAGGACTTGGGTTTGAACCCCAGCACCACATACACAACTAATTGTCTGAAAATTAAAGACTAGATGAAAAGACAACTAAAAATTAATCCCCCCTTGAAAAAAAAAGAAGAAGTGTTATATAGTGGAAGAAAGTTAAGTGAGTAGACTTTCCAGGTCATAAAATGCTTTTGATTCATTTAGAAGCACTGTTAAGTATTTATTAATTTTTTATTAAACATCAAACTTGAATCTGAGAGTACAAAAAACAAAATACTGACTATGAGACATTTTTAACAAAGGGAAGGGTTTGTGCTTTATTCTCCAGACATTATGAAACCTTTGAATATTTATATTTGTTTTGTTTGATTTTGACCTTGGTTTTGGATTTTGTTTATTTGGATGAATTCAAGAACCCATTGCTTCCTTGTCTCCGTGTCCTAAATTGCTTTTCTCTGCCATGCCCTTCCGCCATGATTCTTTGCCTAACCTTGGACCCAGAACTGTGAAATTGATGAACCATGGACAGACCCTTTTGAAACTGGGAGCCAAAATAAACTTTTCCTCCCCTGTGTTGTTCTTGTCAGACTTTTTGGTCACAGTGATGAAAAGCTGACCAAAGTGGAAACTGGTACAGAGAAGTTGGATCCTTTCTGTGACTAGCCTGATCATGTTGTTAAGAAACCTTTGTAGCTAGTTTTTAGGATTTTTGAGTAATTTAGTGATGCAAGCTGGAAAAAACTTTAAAATGTTGTAAGTGGAGTTTAATAGATGATTCTGGTGGGGGCTCAAAACACCAGAATGCTAATAGGATTGTGGACTGTAAAGATAGGTTCAAGAGGTTTCAGAAGAGAAGGAGGACTCTATAGGAAATTTGACTAGAGGCCATTCATGTTATGTTTTGACAAAAAACTTTCCCACATTTCGTCTCTGTTGTGAGACTTTCCGTGAGGTTGAATTTAAAGGTGAAAGACTAATTTATCTGGCAAAGGAAATTTCAAGGCAGCACAGTATTCAGGGGGTAGCATGGAAATTGCTGGAAGCTTTTAGCCAATTTTACTTGATAAACAGGAGTAGAAATCAAAGTAAGAAGATTTGAGAACTTGCAATTTGGCCAGGAAAGTGCAAGTAAAACTGGAAGGGGAAGGGTAGGGAAGGTGTAGATATTAAAGAGATTACAGCCATGAAATAAATGATAAGTACTTTGCCCAGAAACAAAAGGAACGATGGCTTAAAACATCTCAGTACTTGGCAAGACCACACTCACCTCAGTCTCAAGGGTGTAAAACTAAAACTTTCTTTGAAAAGAGACCGTGGGGCACCCTGCTTGCATGGGGAGCAGAGGGATGGGGTCTAGGAAGTTGTTTTACTGTGCTCAGCAATCTCTCTGCTTCCTTGCAGCCACGTCCTGTGCTGTTGTCCTTGGCCATGATTATCTGTCATGATGTTCTGCCTCGCCTCAGGCCTAGATCTATGGCCTCTATCAATTGCATATTGAATCTCTGCAACTGTGGGCCAAAATAAACCTCTCCTCCACTAAAAAGAATAAGAAGGAGGAGGGGGGGGGAGGACCCATTAAGTATGTTACATAAGATCAAGTGTTTAACTCCCAAGAGAGAAAGCTGAAAGAATGGTGCCCAGTTAGAAAAACATTAGCCAAGACAAGAGGACGTAAGGACCTGGTCTGGGACAGGTGGAGATGATGCAGTAGCTTCTCTCCTGATTCTGAATTGAGTGACACTTAGGTGACAGGATATGCTAAAGGAATAGATGTTTACGTGGAGGAAAGAGAACAGTCTCTCTTACCTCTGAATTTTTTCCCTTTACAAAGCTGACTATTTCAATCCAGCAAATCATTGGAAGAAGTACTTTCTTTTTGGTTCTTTTCTTTTTGTCAAGATAGTAAGTGGTGAATAGAATTGATCTGAACTAAATTTGAAATTTTCATGTTTCCTCTCTCCCCAGATAAATTGCCAGCCCTTTGTTGGAATTGTCCCTAGGGTTGGTTAGGTAGATAATGACTACTGAGGTTGTTATGTCACCTGTGATCTGCTTGATATTTATGGCACAAGGAAGAAGAGGGGAAGAGAGAACTGCTGGCTCTGAAGAACATGTAAATCTGAGTGTTGTGGACTTTACGGGTTAAGAAAGAAAGTTTCTCTTTTCCACTTTTATAATCAACACTGATGAGTTTGAGACCCTCTCTGCTTGAGCAAGAGCTGTGTCATTTGCCATGGAGCCCAAATCCCCAAATATTTCCACGCATCTCTAAGGGAGGCTGCTCAGGTATCCAGAGCAGATCCGCAGAATGCCCCACTGTACGCTCGGTAAATCTCCATGGGCTCCCGCTTCTGTTCATCTCCCCAGGCACACAAACCACATCTGGGGCACAGCTGCTCGCGGCCTCTGGGAGAAACTCCTTCCTTGCTGGTTTTCCAGGCTGGGCCAGTGTTGCCATGGCTGCATTTGCTCCTCCACATTTTCAGGAGGAGATGAGACTGCTTCCTATATCTGAGGTGTAGAAGATGACCGCAGCCCTCCTGTAGATGCCATGTGATTTCCAATCACAGGAGCCCGTAAGCAGCACATTGAGGGCAAAAAGACTTCTCCATTGGAACAATTGTACCCCACCACTGCTCGTCTGGTCCCTTAACTCAAGCACAGGCTCATTGCTTTGCTGATTTTTAAAGCTTCACTCAGATCCATATAGAACTGAGAAATGACATTTGTTTTGTTCTATGAAATGTCATATTTTGATTTTTTTTTTTTGCAGTGTTTGGGGCAAGAGAGTCTCCAAAAATGCTGTCTCAATTTCTTCTCAGAGTAGGGTTCACCCTTTAAATTGTTATTGGTTAAAATTTATGCTTTACTTTAGTTGAATATCTGGTACTTGCTGTGTCTATAGCAATGGAAGATTTATGCCATTTTATTATCCACTGGTCAGTAGTTAAATCAGCAGGCTCTGTCACTGTTTAGTAACTACTGAAAATCAAAGTGAATTAGACTTATAATTTGTGTAAGGAGTTAAAAGTCACAGCTGATGAATACTTATCAATGTGGAACCAATTATCTTTTCTTAAGTTAAAAAAAGGATTCATAAAATATTTATGTCTTGGTTGTAATTGCCTTTGTCTCTGCAATATCAAAGTGTGTATTCTCACTTTGTTCCTGAGCATTCAGAAAAAATGCTTTCCCATCAGGAAACAGAATGAAATGGATGGTAAACTCATTCAAGTTTCTTCATGGACTCAGCAACAGGCCCAAAGACATATGAATTCCTGTTGCAGTACCCTGCTTCACAGGGTATATTAATGAATAAGTATGCAAGAACACTGTAGGCAAAACCAAATTAATTGAAATGATGCAAGTGATGACCTCTATTCTACCACTTACCCTTCAGTCAGCCCATCCTCCAGGTAAATGCACTAACATTGAATTTCTGAAATTCTGCTTTTATTTTCCTATTTTAAACTTAAGAACTCTTTGTATTTAAATTGACTCATTATTTAAATTGAGCATAACAATTACTAGAAAGTAAACTTATCATCTTTCTTAGCTTGAGTTTGCTCTAATATATTTTTTTTAAAATAAAGGTTAAGTAGATAACCAGTTTATTATTAATATTCAAGTTCAGATATAATTTAATCATTATTGCATGGCATGGTTACTAGCTGAGCAAAAAATTTGAATTTATTGAAATGACTACCTGAGCAACTAATCCTATTACATTATGTTGCTAAGGATATACATGATGTGCTCTCAGCCGTGATTAGAAATGTTAATAATTTATTTCAATTATAAATGATGGAAAGAAGAACCAAATCAAATGGCAAACAGGACTCTTTCTAAATTAATAGAAAGTGAAAACAATTTGTTATTATTTTGTGTGTTCCCAAAGAACATTATAGTTTTCTTTGTTGTACTCAGATTTTTCAAATCTGCCTTGCTTTCCAAACACCCACTTTTCATTTGTAAAGAAATCAGAAAAGCTAAAACTTACTTTAATCTGTTCATTAAATGGTAGATTGTCATTCCACCAAAGTGAAATTAGTGATCTGCTCACTAATTTCGGGGTAAAGACACCTGAAATCTCTTCTGGAGATCTTTCATATCAAGCTCCGCAGCCAGCTCACATAGATAGAAGGGAGATTAGTCCAACAGAACTGTGCACATTACATTGACTTAAGGAATGAGTGGATATAAGATAAGGTGTAGAGCCAGGATGAACAGAGATTTTATCAGTGAGATAAAGAACGAGGGAGAAAAAATAAATAAGCAAACTGTGATTCACAATTTCTGAAACAAAGAATTAGTTTAATTGTAAGTTCATGTTGAGCTTGAGGTCCTCCCGAGGATATATGGCAAAAATATTCTACAAGCAAAGGAAAGTGGAAATAAGGACAGAACACAGAAGGTAACTTACGACAAGTAAAATTCAGTCACTTGAAATCTGTACTTTCCAGATGTTAATATGAGCCATCAGGATTTCAAAAATGCACTTGCTGGGGGCTGGAGCCGTGGCTCAGCAGTTACGGCTCTTGCCTGGCATGCGCAAGTACACGGGGTTCAAACCCCAGCACCCCGTACACAACTAAGTGTCAGAACAATGAAAGCCATGTGAAAAACTCAATAAAAATTGATTCTTTCTGTCTGTCTGTCTGTCTCTCTCTCTCTGTCCTTTTTTCTTTAAAAAAAAAAAAATGTCCTTTCTGTTCTGGTAGGTCTGATGTGGGGCGTGAAATGCTGCATTTCTAACAAACTTCTACGTGATGCCCAGCCTACTGGTCTGAGGAGCACTGAAAATGTGGCATCAGTTCTCCAGTTTGGCTGCTCATTGCAATATCTTGGACATTAAGAACAAACAAAATGATGTCTCATATCTACCCCAGAAATTCAAATGATGTCATTTTGAAGCACAGCAACACGTTGAAATCTAACTCCCAAGGCAGTTCTAATGTAAGATTTGAAAACCAATATCAATGTGATAGTTTGAAAAAGGAGAAAATGGAGCTGGAGCAGTGGCTTGGCAGTTATGGTGTGGCAAGTGCAAGGATGCGGGCTTGAATCCCAGCACCACGTACACAATGAAAGCAATAAAGGCCAAATGAAAAACTAAATAAAATTGATTCTCTCTCTTCTTTTCTCTCTCTCACCCTCCCTCTCTCTCTTTAAAAGAGAAAAAAAGTAGAAAAGAAAAAAGAGAAAGCAAACATGCAGAGGTATGTCTAAGACTTTAGAGTAATCATGGTGACCAGGAGGCCATGAGGGTCTCAACCTGTTTTTTGGAGTTTACTATGGAATTAGTACTTTTTATTATTTAAGTAAATAACTTTGTGATATTTGTTGGAATTAGGAGTTAATTCTTTTTAATAATAAAGAAAAATGCCAAGAATGAAGTATTAAATCTCAATTTCTGCTCCACATGAGAACACCAGCATCAAGACTGTGTCTTCAGGATGAGTCTTTTACATTGGATATATAATAGAAGCATGATAGCTTGATAGGTAAAATGATTTTACAAAGAATATTAGTGCTGAAATTGAATTTATCAATAGATAAATGAAACTACAAGACCTCTAATATCTCATTTAAATATTAAATTGCCAAAAATGTATCAATTCCTTCAAACATACCTGTACAGCTAAGAAAAATAAGATTGAAGAAAATTTTGAGGTAAAAAAGTATTATTTTTGTTAGATCCAAATAGCAACAGTAGGTTATATTTATTGAATCTCTGAGAAGAAATGAACAAATTAGCATGCTCATTTCCTCCTCCTTCCTCTACTCCCCATTTAAAATGATATTTTTGTACATTGGTGAAAGTTATTGTATTCAATTTCATTCTGTAATGACAATAAGCATAATTTTGCTAAGTTCTACTTAAACTAATTCAATATTCACCAATGATCAGATACTATGATTTTTCTTTGTTTTAAAAAAAATAAAACTCTTGGTTACTTTGGCTTTGCAATGATTTTGTGTGTTTACTTACTGATTTAAAGGCTTCCTAGATACTGTTTCTTAAGTTCTTGTTTCCTTGCCCGTTCTGTGCTGTCCTTATACTTGAGAGACAAGTTGACTAGATAATGTGATGTCTACCCTTAGACAAAGGTCTCTTAGAACGTGTAACAATGATAATGCTGTGCAGCAATCTTGAGCAGTAGTTTGTGTGGAAAGGGATTTGCCTTCATTATTTACTTTAATACTCATAGTAATGCCATTGTGGGCAGACTGAATATTGCTCTTGGAAGAGAAGCAGGTTGGAATCTCTGCAGTGTGTGAATGTTACCTTAGACAACAAAGGAGACCAGAGAGATGTGATTAGGACTCTGGGGAAGATTATCCTGGATTACCCAGGTGGTTTCACCAAGAGAGAAGGCATGCAATGGAAACAGGAAGTGGCAGAGGGAGAAGATGCTATGCTTCTGGCTGTGAAGATGCAAGCGACAGGAGCCCTGGAGAGCAGCTCTAGAAGCCAGAAAAGGCAAGGGGACTGATTCTTGCACAGAGGCACAACTCTGTTGCTATCTTGATTTTCAGCTCATTGAAACACATTCATGACATGTGATTTCAGATTGTAGGACAATAAATTTGTGATACTTTGAGCCACTAAATGTGTGACAATTTGTTGTGACAGACATAGTAAATAAATACATCTATGAATTAGACGTAGTTGCTGGCTTGATTTTATAGATGAAGAATCTCTGACACAGAGAAGTGAACTCACTTGCCCCAGGTCACACAGCTTCCACTTATTAATTTAAGATTTGGACCCGGTTGTCTGACTTTGCCACTTTCCCTATTAACAGTGAGCTCTGACTGGAGTGTTCTGAAGGTGATTTTATGCCAATTGATTCTTTCAAGGTCATGCTAAAGGGTTGATGAGGTTTTTGTTTTAATTATGTCTTCTGATTTTTCAGCGTAATCCTTAGCACCAAATAACTACAGCTTAAAATGAGACCATTATTCAGGCATAAATTTTTTTATTCAGCAACCATTAATATCCTATTTAAGAAATTAGCAAGCATTGTGCTCATACCAAAATAAAAGATTTTTGTATTGCCTTATATAGAACAGATCACATTTCCTCAATCAAATAATTAAAGCCTCATTAACTAGGATTCTGTCTGCATCAAAATCAGAGGATTACAACCCTGAGTTCAACAGCAATTATGTGCACTGAAAGTAATATCATAATAATGTAAAAGCAACGATTTCTAATAGTTTTTTGGAGAAATATGAAAATCTATTTTAATAAAATTTCAGAGAATAATGTGTCATATGATTACAAAAATATTCCAAGAATAAGAAGTACACATAATACTTGGAAAAATTAAAATAGTACAGAAAGGTAGACACTGAAAAAATAGGTCCATTTGTGACATATTGGATGGCTGACCATATAATTTAGTGCTCAAAACAAGATATTTTTGAGTATGGCTTGTGATAAATACACAGAAAACTAGGGATAAGGACAAGAACAGGACCATATTGGTGGAATCAAAGATGCTTTCAGGTATTTCCAACAATAAAAATGTTAAAATAAGGTTTGTAATATCCTGGTGTTCTTTAGTAAGAACAATTAAAGAGTGAATCACTAAAAAATATGTCAAAATCTGTGTGGGTTATTGGTTTTGTTAGTTATCTGGTTATTCTCCAAACTTACAATATCAATATATTCTTCCACCAACAAAGTAATATGAGGGCCATGGTATTCTACAATTTTCAATATTCAACAATAAATAGTATCAAACAAGTTATCATTGGCAATATAATTATAGATTAAAATCACTTCTGTTTTGTTTTGGTATATCTTTAAGTGAAATTCATCATTTTTTTGTGAACTTGTACTTTTCTGTGACTTGTTAATTCATACCTTTTTACTCGACTAGTATTTGCTTCCTTATTGGCTTGTATAAACACTGGAATTATAAACAATTCACCCATTCCTTGTCTATGTATTGCAAATATTTTCCTACTCATGTCTTTTGTGTTTCTTGTGGCTTTTTATAAAAGAAATTCATACTTACATGTGCTCAAGTTTATCATTCATTCTCTTGCTTTTTTTTTCTAAAGCCATAGTCTCTGAGCATCACTTTAAAAAAAACTGGTATACTTTCAGAACCGTTACCTGGATTTCCTAGTGCAATATAATAGTGAAGTTGCTGCTTAAATGCTGTCCTCAACCTGAATACTCATATTTCCTCTATGTATGGGCAGAATTTATGCAGTTAGTCTCAGACACTGTCTACCTGGTCTCAAGTAGTACTGTGGGAGACTTTGCAGATGAATTGGCTTAACTTTGTTGTTGCTATTTTAAAATGAACAAACACCAAAAACCCACAACTGAATCTTGGATAGATGCAGCAGAAAGAAAGGAAATTAGCAAATACACAAGATCAATGCCCATTTGTACTTCCGAGAACAGCCCACTTCATTAAACCACTCGGAACCTTACCAGAGAAAACATAGTACCCTAACTTCCACCAAAGCAACCTTTCCTTTCAACACCCAAAACTTGATCTTCCTGGGCTGCCATTAAGAAGGTTTGGTGCCTTATTGTAGTTAAGAAGTAATTGACTAAAATATAAATTTATATTACTTTGAAGCACTGAATTAAATATTAGTTTTAATTTGCATTACTTTGGGTTTAAGAAATGTCCAATCATTTTGTTAATTCATTTAACTGAGACTGGAAGATAGGAGAGGGAGGAGGTGAGGAAGGGCTGATCGACAGTGCTAAGGTACAATTAGGAGTGAGAAGCCTTGGTGTCCTGATGCACAAAAGCACACCTATAGATGACAGTCATGTACAGTACTTCTCAAAAAGTTAGAAGAGAGGATTTTGAAAGTTTCCCCAGGCATGTTAAATGTTTGAGGAGACAGGAATTTAATCTGATTTAAGCATTTCACAATGTGCGTGTGTTGAATCACCGCATGGTATGCCATCCATATGTACATTCCTTATGCTTTTGTGTATCAGGTGAAAAGTAAAGTTAAAAAAAATGCCATTTCCCGGCATAGTTCATAGAAGTGATTACAGGAATCGTGTAGGAAAATATGTTTCATGGTTTCTCATGCTTTGGGAATACTGGATTTCTTTACGGAGGGCCTTCTCAGAATCATGATTGTGTTCATGCACACTGTGAGTCCCCTGAAGGACCTTTTTCTGTGCTTCAATGCTGAGACATTTTAATATTTTTACATAGAAAGGGAGGAAAAACAATAATAATAGACCAAGAATTATAATCTTACAAGCTATTTTAGCCTGTATTATCTAAGCAAATGTTCAATGGACAAATATTTACTGAGCATAAATTAGGCATCAGCCTCTGCTAGATGCTGCAGACATTATGGTAATCAAAACAGATAAGCAAAACTGAGATAATAATCAGAATAACTTCAGATCACAACTCAGTTCTAATATCTGCTCCAGACACAGCTAAAACCTTACAGTTTGCAGGGAAAATGAGAGACACAGGGATTAGCACACTAAGGGAGACAGGAGAGAATGAACCCCTCAGATCAGGGCCGGGGGTTGCCTTGAGTTAAGTCAGGTCTTCAAGTCAACAGATTTTAAATTTCACAGACTTGAGGGTGCTCGGTTAATCCAAATTTGACAGGTTTTGTTGTGGTCTTCTTTGTGATATTGATGCTCCCTTTTCTACTCCAATATCTCTTAAAATGGTTAACATTGAAGGTACATTTTTAATTTCAAGGAAGGAAATTTATGTGAAAATAAATCCAGTACTGTTTGTTGACAGAAATTTTTCATTTCCAGAGCTTTGACTAATACAGCCAAATAGTATCCCTGTGGTAAATGCTGTTGGTGTTCCTGGACTCCACCTGAATGTACCCAGCAGGTTGTGCCCATTCAGCTACTCTTCCTACAGCTCTCTATCAAAAGATAGTCCCTGGCCACGGTGGTGCAAGAGAAAGCCTGGACTCTTTTCCCACAGTCTTCCCATCTGTAAGGCGGGGCTATGTCATAGGTTGATTATAACTTCAAATTGTGTGATTCTCAACGCAACAGGGGGATGGCTCCCTAGGTTACTTGGAGGTGTAGGGAGGGGAATGGGGGGTATATGAAAAACTCCTAGGAGACTAGAGAGTGGGA
>PVKS010046752.1:0-13150 GCA_004027875.1 Aplodontia rufa
TGTATTCATTGGCTTGATCAATGTCCTTTGGTGAGAAGTTTCTATTTAGCTCTTTGGCCCATTTATTGATTGGGCTGTTAGTGTTTTTGTAGTTGAGATTTTTGAGGATTTTGTAGATTCTGGATATGAGACCCTTGTCAGAGGAATCATAGCCCATGATTCTCTCCATTTCCTTAGGAAAATCTCTTGACTCTTTTGATTGCTTCCTTGGCAGTACAAAAGCTTTTTATCTTTATGGCATCCTATTCACTGATTTTTGACTTTACTTCCTTCACTTTTGGAGACATGTTGAGAAAGTCTTCCTACTCCCAAATGCTGAAGCGTTGGACCAATTTTGTCTTCTATCAGTTGCAAGGTAGCTGGTTTGATACCAAGCTCCTTGATCCATTTTGATTTGATTCTTGTGCAAGGAGAAAGATATGGGTCTATTTTCAACTTTCTGCAAGTGGATGACCAGTTTGTCCAGCACCATTAATTGAAGAAGCTGTCACTTCTGCATGTAATATTTTGTCCCCCTTTGTCAAAAATCAGATGTTTAAAGATTTTAAGGTTTGTTTCAGGGTCTTCTATTCTATTCCATTGGTCTTCTTTACTATCTTGATACCAGTACCATGCTGTCTTTGTTACTGTGGCCCTATAGTATAGTTTTAGATCTGGAATGGCAAAACCACCTGTTTCATCTTTCTTGCTGAGTAGTGTTTTGGCAGTTCTTGGTTTCTTATTGTTCCAAATAAATTTGAGAATTGATTTTTCTATGTCTGTAAAGGTATCTTTATAGGTATCTTTATAGGTATCTTTATAGGGATAGCATTAAATCTATATAAAGCTTTCGGTAGAATGGCCATTTTTATTATATTAATTCTGCCTAACCAAGAGCATGGGACATCTTTCCATCTTCTTAGGTCATCTTGGATTTCATTCTTCAATGTTCGATAGTTTTCATTGAAGAGATCTTTGATTTCCCTTGTAAGGTTAATTCCCAAGTATTTTATTTTTATTTTTTGAGGATATTTTGAAAGGGGCTGATTTCCTGACTTCTTCTTCAGTCCTATTGTTATTAGTATATAGGAAAGCTATTGATTTATGCGTGTTAATCTTGTATCCTGCCACTTTGCTAAATTTATGAGTTCAAGCAGTTTACTGATGGAGTTTTTTGGATCTTCCAGATATAGGATTATGTCATCAGCAAAAAGAGAGAGTTTGACTTCCTCTCTTCCTATTTTTATCCCTTTGATTTCTTTCTCTTGTCTAATTGCTCCAGGTAGGGTCTCAAGAACAATATTGAATAAAAGAGGTGAGAGCGGACAGCCTTGTCTTATTCCTGATTTTAGTGGAAATGCTTTCAGCTTTTCTCCGTTTAGTATTATGCTAGCTGAGGGTTTAGCATATATAGTTTTAACAAACAATCTAAACCACTCTTAAGGAAAGTAAAGACATAATACAACATTCCTCTAAACATATCATGAATCAAATAAGAAAACAAAATGAAATTTAATACAACTTAAAAGATGATCTAGGCATTAGTAAAAATAAGCTTTTGGTCCAAGTCTACAGCTGAAAAAGTAGCCTGAGGCAAAATTTTAAATTGAACATAACTCAAGAAGCTAGGGAAATTTGGCCAACTAGGATGTTTGTTTCCTATGGTGGAAATGGCAGCAGGATGGAGGGAGTGGGCACTAGGTGTGTGCAGGGCTGAGGTCACATGAGTTAGAGCACATTGGTCCTGAATTCAGGGGTTCCCAGATTGACAAGATCACCACAACAAGCGTTTGGTGGAGCTGACTGATGGGGAGAAGAAGCTCAGGAAGGGGCCTCAGAAAGACAACTCAGCAAAGCTCTTCCAGTGATGAAATCAAGCTCTGTGTTTGAAGATCCAGTGGATGTGTGTGTGTGTGTGTGTGTGTAAAATTTCTACATGTACACTCAGGCATATTTATATTAATGTATAAAGAATAACACTGTTTCTAAAAGGAGATTCATACAAACTCTCTGGAAAACAGAATGAAGATTCCTCAAAAAACTAGGGATGGAACCATGATATAACCCAGCTATCCCACTCCTGGATGTTTTCCCAAAAGATCTAAAATTGGCATACTACAATGACACAGCCACCTCAATGTTTATAGCAGCATAATTCACAATAGCTAAATTAACTTAGATTCCCATCACTAGACGAATAGATTAAGAAATTGTGGTATATATACACAATGGAATTCTACTCAGGTATCAAAAAGAATGAAATTATGGCATTTGTCAGCAAATGGATGTAAATGGAGACTATCATGCTAAGTAAAATTAGCACAACTCAGAAACTCAAAGGTCAAATGTTTTCCCTCATATGCGGGAGCTAGAGTAAGATAATGGAAAATAGGAAGGAAGGGAAATACAAATTAATAGATGAGCTAAAGAAAGAGGAAAGAAGAGGGAAAGGGGGAAGTGAAATGGGAGGGAAAAGGAGGAGGGAAGATGGGGAAGGAATCATGAACTGAATTTGATTTCCTTGCATGTACCAGTGTGTTGGGATGAAAGCAACACTGTGTATAATCATGAAGCTCTAATAATAAATAAATAAATATTCATTCAATATATACATCCTTAGGGAAGCTCAATGAAATCGAAAGGTTGGTATATGGCACATCAGGAGAGAGGCAGAAGGGTGTGAATTAGGGGCAGAAAAGAATGAGAAGTTTCTTTCTAACCAAACGTGTAGTATAATCTACTGCGCAATCAGGAGTCCTTCAAAGCTACTTTAATCTCTATTGGTTCCTTTTCCTTGGAAAATATCTTGCAGCTTTCAAAATCAATATTTCCATTTAAAACTAAGGTAGCTATATTATTTATTGTCCAAACACACAAGTTACTGAATATGAAAGATATTCTCTTAAAAATTACATCAGGAGAAACAAAATACTGAATTTATGATCATCCTGATTATAATATATAATGCCATGTTGATTTATTACTGATTAACACCTCCAGCAAATAGCAATCCAGTGCAAAAATGTGGGAACAAGTTTGAAATATATAGACAGCAATAAGGAACTAAAAGAGAATATTTCCTGATATCTGTCTCTAAACATGATTTTATAAATTTCTTTTGGATGAATTTTTGTTACAATTGCTATTAAGATAGTTGATTGAAGCAATACAAATATATTAAAAACTGGTAATTATTAAGCAAAGAATAACACTTTCTAGAAAATCCAGCAAGCAGATGGATTTTTTTTCAATTAATGTATGCACATAGGAATATTATTGCTAGGAGGAGACAAGGTTCAGCATCAATATTAGTCATTTTATATTTATAAACACTGAGAAATCCTGATTGCATACATATCAGTAATAATAGCTATATACACTAGGCATATTTTTTTAAACTTATTAACTCATATAATGATTACAATGTATTAACTTGTTCTCATACATTAACTCACTTCTTCATTGAAATCAATACATAACATTTTCATCCCTATTTTATAATCTATTGATCAAAAGGAGGTAAAGACAACAGCTCTCTTTTGTAAAATGCACGAGGGAAGGGAGAGCTGGCACAAGGGGTCTTCAGGTAGATGTATTTTAGGAAATAGCACCTAAGAAAGTTGGAGAATGCCCAAACCTGCATATGCCCTTCCAAGATCTGCTGATTCCCGTTCTCCTTTCTCTACAAAGTTCTGTCACAAGGAGCAAAATATTTTGTTATTTGAACATTTATTGTTTTATAAATATAATTTAAGGTAGCAGTAGAGTTATCTTAAGTGGATTTAAAGAAAATAAATGAGACAATGTTATTGACCATTTTCAGATGTGAAAGAAGAAACTCATAGGGGTGGTTGCTTCTTGAGTTTGGGTAAGGAAGTCATTTAGTTATTACAATGTGTAATACTTGCCGAATACACTACCATGTGCTATCCACAAATAATCATTTCATCAAAAAAATGAGCGATTCATCAAAAAATGCTCACCAGGGAAGCATTTCCTACCAGTCTTTTCCTTAAACATGCGACAAAGATCTCCAAATTAAAGTCCATTCTTATGCCATCCAGCAAAATAAATATTAGATGCTTGATTGTATCATAAATATAGATAGAATAAAGGAAGGAAATGTACAAAAATATAGACAAAGGGAAAACTCAGGTCAATGGACGTAAAACACGTAGGAAGAGACTGATCTTTTCCCATGTTTTATGTTTTGCTTTTTTCTTTCCTGTAGAACTTGTATTGCTTTTGTAAAATAAATCATTATTTGCCCCATTTTCACGCATCATTTCTGAACTGTTCTTTCTCAATGTGTTCTAATTATCCTGTATGTTAAGATTAGAAACTGATGGTGTTGCTGCTGCTCGGGGCCCATTCATGACTTGAGAGGATTACACATTCACAGAAAAGATTATCCACCTGCATAAAGGGTTTAAGGCAAAATATAAAGACATAAAATCCCAGATTACCTGAAAGAATATAAGCCAAAGAACACAGAAAAATAGGACAGAGGCATAAGATGCTGGAATTACTCTAAAAATAGGGACACTTGCCAAAAATAAGACATAAGTTTGGTTCTGAATTTTCTAGCAAAAAATAACAGAGAAATGTAGTCAGTTACATAATTAACAACAACTCAAAAAAAAAAAAAAGAAACAATAGTTTTTTTTTTAGTTAATATGGCCATATTTGGAATTAAATTCAGAAGGAAATTTCTTCCACAGGTCATGGTTATAAGAATATGCTTTGTGACACAGCATAACTTCAAGTCCATAGATGCTACAGAGCTAATCAATGTCTTGTCCTCTTCTCTTCCAGGTCTTGTCCGGGAAGCATCCTATTTGGAAGAGAATCTTCTTTTCTCCTTTGTCCGTTGGATATCTCCTCCTCTTGACAAGTTTCCTTATTTATTTCCTCCTTTGATCCTCTCTTCCTCTTCCTCCTCCTCCATTTTTTTTCCTTCTTCTTCCACTGGGTGGTAGCCCATATATCTTTTCTTAAAGTATTATGAGCATTAGTCTGTAGATTTTTTTTTATTTTGCTATTTTTGGTGATTTTGATATAAGCACTGTGCCTCCATTGAAAAAGAACTGGACATTTTCTTTTATTTTCTGTGTTCTGGAACTGCTTAATTAGTATTAGAGACATTCACTTTGAAAATTTGGTGAGCTACTTGAAATCATTGGTTTCCCACAGGAGGGGTGGAGGGTGGGTAGTGATTATAATTACAGGTCTTTGACAACTTCATGGGTTTTTTGCCATGAATTCAACTTATGTGATATAAAAAAATTTCCTGCTAATTTCTGTTGTCATTTGACAATATGCTTTGCATGGTTCCTTTTTTTTCAACCTTTAGTGCCTCTTGAATTTTCAAACATGACCAGACCATGTCAACTCATGCTTTAAGACCCTCAATGCCTTTCCCCTTGAAATAGTATAAAATGGCTCCAGTTGAGTAGTTTGGTTCTTTCCTGTGACGCACAAGCCCTGAATCATTCTCCATTCTCTTCTCAGACCTCACTCTCTGCCACTCTCCATAGTCTCTAGACCATGAGTCTTCTTTTTGTACTTGTGGTAACCTGAGCTCATGAACTCTACAATTTTATCTGCAACCCTGTTCCCTGCACTCTTCAATTGCTTTATCCTTCTGGTTCTTCATGTCTCAGCTCAAATCTTACTAATTTTAGGGATTTCTCCTTTGATCACTCTATTCAATGTTATCTAACTCCATTAACAATCAGAATTTGTAAACCCTTTATTCGTAATACTATGGATTAGCATCTGAATTTATCTTATTTATTTAGATATGTATTTTTTACCTCTACCACGATCCGAATTTAAGTTCTGTAAGTGCAAGACTCTCGTCCACATTTTTCATCATGTCTAGTGTACTGACCTAGCATGTAGTTGACAAACAACATCTGCTTGTTGAAAGAAGAAAAAGAATTACTATGAAAAGAAAAAAAGAATTGAAGGAAGAAAGGAGATCTATAATGCACTTCATTCTCTTCTCATTCTTTTCTAAACACTGACTTGGGATCCCCTAAAACGTTCAATTACAGCTTTTCAGAGTAGAGTATCTATTCTAATCTAACCTTTCCTCCATGCCTTCTGGTGTTCCCGCTAGATAATCATCAGCTGTTACAGGTTGAAAGGACAAATCCCCCATCATTGTGGGCATTTTTACTAGTGTATGATCCATGATTAGTTCTCCCCACCACTCTCCATATGCAATGCTCCTGTGGTGGGTGCTATAAACTTTCTCTGCTTCACTCCAGTGAACTTTCATGGGTCATTCCTAATATTATCTATACTCACACAGTCAAAAATGATTTGAACATTTAAAGAGATCCTAACTAAGAAATCCTTGGTATAATCAAAGAGAATCACAAAGTTCTCTGCAACAGGGATTTCAGGAAAAGAAATGGAAACATTAGAAGACCAAAAAAGGAGAGGCACATTCCCCAATGATTATGCCTGCAGCTGTGATGAAAGCACTTCTACTTATAGACTTCCAAGCAAACTCCGTCAATTAGCTACTCAGGTAATTAGCTCTATGAACTAGGAAAAAGCCATGTTTTTGTCAGTTTGTAAAGAGCAAGTGATCATCTTCAGATCACCAAACCTACTTCCACCTTATCACCATCTGATGGCAGCACACACCAGATTACAGATGCCTTTTTGTTTTTCTTGTTTTAAACTCAATTGTATGGTTGAACACAGGATCAGTGCAATGTTCATTTATAGGATATCTGCTACTCCCAGAGAGTGGGAAACACATATTTTCATGATTTAGTCTCCATTCACGGCACTCAGAATGCAGAGAGGGAGTCAGGCATGTGCACGGGTAATATTAATAACAGTGTTCAGCATATTTTACAGAAGCAAGAGGAGGCGCTTTCAGCCTATTATGGGAGTAAGGTAAGATTTCCTGGGGAGACAGTGCCAGAAGTAAGTTTTAATATGTCCAAGTAACTGAAGTTACAGTAAGAAGCAAAGCAGTATGTACCGCAGTGGTCTAAGAAAGGTGATTTTGTATAATGAAGAAAAAGAAAGATCTCTTGGAATCAAAGGAGGGGAAAGGAGCTGTACATTTTAGGCCACATTAGTTAACTAAACATCAAATTTTAAAAAATTACTGTGGCAGACATCCATCCATATATAAAGAGAATGAAATCCCCATAACCTTCGCTCTAATTTAAAGCATCCCTTCTTGCAGATTGCCTAACAATACACACAAAATCTAACACCCAGTAATTGTAAGTATATTCAAACCAGAGAAAAGCAATTGCAGAAGAATGGATAGAGGGTGGTTGACACAGGCAGGTGGGGTTTGGGAGGTGGATAAGACCACTGAGAATAGTAGCTGCTACCTGGGTGACAAAAATTATACATACTGGTTGAAGTCATTAGCAAGCTCACACTGAAAACGTACTCACCAACACCTGCCCCACAAAGGTCTGTGCCGAAAGCATCATTTCTATACGGTCACGGAATACTCCATAAAAATAGAGCCTCCTTAAAGGACTGCTGTCGATGGTACCTGATAGGAAGAATTCCTAAAATTGAGAGAAAGAATCGAGAGTGAGCTGCAACCCAGGGAAAGCCCTCTGCCTTGTCTTGGTTGATGAAGGCTCTTGTCATAGTATCAGTGAGAAATCATGCCACCTTGCCCCACCTGGGGAGCACTGAAGGTACTCATCCAGTATCTCAGCACACATATTTCTAGGTTTGCGTCTCTTTGATTTTCTGTACGGCTTTGTTCGTTCAGAATTCTGCAATCCTTATTCCTGCCTTTCTTGCCTCTACTCTGCCCCAGACCCTTCAAGTTGGCATCACCGTCACGATCAGAATTGGGAGCTTCTTTCTGCTCTAGGAATGAGGGTTTTCACATTTTTCCATCAAAATACATGGACAAAGGAAAAAAGACACTTTTTTTTTGGTACTGAGGTAGACCTAGAGGTACTTCCACTGAGTCATATCCCCAGTCCATTTTACTTTTTTTTTTCCCTACTTTTTTGTTTTGAGACAGGTCTCACTAAGTTGCTGAAGGACTCCCTGATTTGCTAAGGCTGGTTTTGAACTTGTGATCTTGTGATGCTCTGCCTCAGCCTCCCAAGTTGCTGGGATTATTGGCATGGGCCACAGTGCCTAGCACACACATTGATTTTTTTTTTTAAAGAAACGGGGGGGCTGGGAGAGAGAGAGACAGAGACAGAGAAGCAATTTTTACTTAGTTTTTCATGTGACTTTCATGCCTGGGACACTTTTTTTGTGTGCATAGTGCTGGGGTTTGAACTTGCACACTTACGTATGCCAGGCAAGTGCTGTAACTGCCAAGCCATTGCTCCAGCCCCACACACATTGATTTTTTAAGAGATTTCTTAACTATCTAATTTTTTAACAGGAAGGATGGAGGAAATAGTCAATAATTTTGTTACTTTTGCTTCCTTTCCTGGTATCATATTACCCCCAAACTGCCATCTTTCCTCACATCAATACAACACCTTTACTTTAAGTATTTGAAATGTATAGTGATCCAATGTAGTAGAGTGATTTGATTAAATCAATTTAATGTTGAGAAAGGTACCAGGATATAGAGGAATGGAGTGTTTTGTCCAAGAACAGTGTTCATGTCTGTTAATGGATCTAGAACAATCAGAGAGAGGGGCTCTGATTAACAAGGGCAGCTGCACCAAGCTGACAGTGTCCTTTGGACTTTCCCAAAAGTCATTTTACATGGAGACAGGATTTCAAGATCATTTAATTTTTATACTTATATTTTCTTAATAGTATGTAGAAAAGTCTCATTAAAAGTCTCGGGTGGAGGGGCTGGAGTAGTGGCTCAACAGTTGTGGTGCTTACCTGGCAGGTAGAAGAAAGCAAGTTCAAACCCCAGCACCACATACACAATGAAGTGTCGGAGCAACTAAAGCTACACGAAAAACTAGATCAAACTGATTCTCTCTCTCTCTCCATCTCTCACTGTGCCTCTCTCTTAAAAAACGAAAAAAGACTGATGGAGTTCACATCCTGATCACTCAATTGTCCTTGAATACATGTGAGACAGCATATGCATTTCTGAGATGCTGTCTGAGAATAGATTTAATAATGGATTTAATATGGAATTAATATGGAATTAATATGGAGTACTCATTTGAATTTTATTTTAAAACTGTAGAAAAAATTTGGTTCCAAGATATACTGGGTCATACTTAAGGATATAGTAAATCTTTGAGAATGAGCATTTATGGAAAAATTATAACTCTCCAAAAATTTTTTAAAGAACTTTTCAGAATGAGAAGATTTGTGACATTTTTGTATTTGGGCAACTTTTCCCAAGACTTAAAGAAAAACAGAACACTCTCACTTTAATGAAATACAACAGATTATTGAGAAGACACTCAACCTTTATCAAGCATGCTCCTCAAGACTTGAAACCAGAATAGTATAGTATTCTGGCTGCTCAGACCTGGCTTGTTAACATTTTGTAAATGTGCTTAATATTTGAACTGAAAAGGTGTACCTGGACTGAAGTACAGACCTGAAGTACAGCCAAAGGTGGAAATGAACAATGAAACAGACATGAACTCAGAAATGTGTTCATGCTTTTAAAATCACATAACCATTAATATGATGGAGAAGAAGAAACATTTCTTACAGCAGAAGACTAAGGAGATTTTATAATTCTACCAATTCTGTTGCATGTTTAAAAAAAATAGATATCTGGAAGCAGATTCACCATGTCCATTTACTCCTAAGTCAGTATGTCAGAATTCTTTACCCTACTTTTATACCGCTGTTTAAAGTATTGAATATAGAAATAATTATCAATAGAGTAAACTCAGAAACAAAATTTATAAACTTCAATATTAGATACCTTTTTCAGAAACTGAAATTGCATATGACCAATAATCTTAAAAATTCACTGTTACTGTGAATTATACTACTTTATATTGTCCTTTCATGTTAAACAATTTTTGTTTAATGTTTTAAACAATTTTTATATTAATTATGATGCACAAGTAATACATGTTCTATTATGGAAATTACCATAATCTGTAGGAGAAAGAAACAGAGTTTGGGAAACAAACTAGACAGGGCATGATAAAAGGTTTTGCCTTTCTTTGACTTCTGGTCAGAGGACAGTCGTCATGCAGCATTTAATAACTTTACTTGTAATTCCTAAGCAATGCTTTTTCTTACTAACGTGTCATTTATTATCCTCATTATCATTTGTCAACCGTTATTCTACAACACCAATGCTTGCAAAGCCAATTTGTGTATAAAAGTGTCTATGCGTTTGTGGCTGGTGTAGGTGTAGTGTTCGACTTGAAGGGCAGCGTACAAAACTGAGCACATAAGCATGGATAATTTACTAAAGTGAGGTTGACACTGAGATCACATTCCTTTTTGCCTTTGTATGGTACCTAGAACAATTGTCTTTTAAAGATTACAATAGGGGAGGCTGGAGCAGTGGCTCAGTGGTTACAGAGCTGGCTAGACAGGCGCTAGCATGTGGGTTTGAACCCCAGCACCTTGTACACAACCAAGTGTTGAAGCAACAAAAGCAACATGAAAAACTAAATAAAATTGATTCACCCTCTCTCTCTCTCTCGCTCTCACTGTCCCTCTCTCTTTAAAAAAAAAAAAAGAAAAAAGTTTTAAAAAAATTACAAAATAGAGGATTGGAGAGGTTGCTCAGTGGTGGAGCGTTTGCCTGGCATGCATGAGGACCCAGGTTCGATTCCCAGTACCACATACACAACTGAGTGGAGGAAAAATAAAAATAATATGAAAAAATAAAAATTGACTCTCTATTTCTCTCTCTAAGGAAAAAATTTACAAATGGAGGTGCGGACATAACAGTTACCAACATTTTCTTCCAAAGTTGACTTTCTTCATCGCACATAGATGACATTGTTTCTCCTAGGGGTGAGGGAGTGGAGGCAGGGCCCTGTGCCTGCAAGCTTTGGAATGGTAGCTGCAGGTCCTATCTCCCACCCTTTCTAAGACAGCAGAACAAGGCTGGGCATGTTAGCCTGAAACTTTGAGTGGAGCCTAAAGGGTTTGCTCAACACAAGCCGATCTCTGATTTTTACACAGAAGGGCCCCTAATAAGGAAACTGACCAAGATAAATCCAGTTCCCTTGAAGCTTTTCCCTTTTTTAAAGATTTTCCAAATTATTCTGCAAACGAATAAGATGAGAAGTCCACTGAAGAAGGTCACAAAGGAGGAGAGAATAAATGCTGCCTGAATCTCAGACGTGCACGACGTTTTCCACGTTTTCCCAAATTCTTCCCCATTTTTCTCTTGCAGTTTAGCTCGATACATCAGGAGACGGAATTGTCGGATTATTCTGTGATGTCATGGTGACATGGTAACAACTCCAGGAAGTAGATCTCATTGTATTACAGCATCCTAGCGCCCTATGTGGCAACCAATGAGGAGCTCTAGGAAAAAGGACTCCCTGCACCCTACCACCTGGCTGCGGGTTGCACACTGGTCATCAGCCTGGGACAGCTAGGGCCTCACCATATGGGTGATCAGAATTTTCTCTCTGACTTAAAGCAAATCACATTCTTTGGGGCTATGATCCTACTCATTTGGTAGCTGGTTACTTGTTTGGCTTGTTTAGTCAAACAATCTCAAAACAACTTTTTGGGTGAAATAACATTCAACCCATCCATAAGTGAATGAGTTGGTTCCGTATCTGACAGTATAACATGTTCTCAATCATCTCAGACGGGCACACGAGAAATGCTTCAAGATTTTTATTTATCTTTTAAAGATGTTGTAGATGTGTACAATACATTAGTCTAAATATCTAATGTGCAACATGAAAACTAAATAATGTATTGTAGTATATTGGAGATTTTTTGCTAAAATATTAAATTCTGGGTGTTCTGATCACTTCCAAATGTTACCATGTGAGAAGATGTGTATGTTAATTGGATGATAGCAACCATTTCATTACATATGAATGTATCAAAACATTGTTGTTCTCTTTAAATAAATGCAAGTTTTAGAAAACAAGAATACCTCCAAATTGAAAAAAACAGTTTTGCTTTCCCTTTTAATAAGATAGGACCATTATAGAGCATAGATATTGTAACAAGCAGTTTCGCTAGTGCAATCATTGTTTGATTATTACTTAAGTCCATACGTTGGGTGCCCTCGTTCCTTCTTTTTGAGACTCTCCTCTTTCTTGATTTTATCCCTATCCCATCAGCAAACCTATTGGTCCATCAGAAGCAAAATTCAGAATGGGAGAAATTTCATTTTCATAGTGTTTCCAAAGGTGTGAGAAATGTCACACCTTATAGTGTGCACAAGTGGCCAGTGAAATGTCAATCTGATGGACGGCCTAGTCACTAGGAAAATGACCTTACAGGAGCTGTTGAGATATAGGGGAAAGAGCGTGGTTCTTGGGAGCCCACCATGACTCTGCTGTGTGTGGAAGGCTGTTTTCCTGGAAGAGAGAGGGAGCATTTCCTAGAACTGCTGCTGCAGTTACACTTCCTTGTTGCTTTCATTTCTACAACATCCTGTCATTGAGCTCTGGGTAATCTCAGTTTGGAGAACTGAGCTGCAGCTTGGGTCCTTCTGCTGAGTTTTTACATAATGTCTGCCAAATCACTTTGATTTTTACAGTCTTATTTGAGGTCAAAGATAATACCTACTTGACAGAATCATTGCTGGCATTAAAAAACAGCATTAGCATATTTTGAAAAGCATAAATCTCACTATTAAGCCCGCATCCTTGTGCGTGCCAGGTAAGTGCCATAGCCACTCAGCTACTGCTCCAGCCCTTTAGTTCTTTTTCTCAGAGGCATTGATTGTAAAGAAAAGAGGAGGGAAACAGAGTGAGAGGCAGAGAGGGAGGAAGAAATGATTTGTTTGTTAGGTCTGCATGCTACCCCTCAGTTTTCTCCTCCTCCCCCCTTATAGGCTTATTTAGAGAATATCAGAGTTTCCAAGTCAAAATTCATCCACTTCATTTAGTCTGCTTTCTCTTAGACAATCATTAAAGTATCACCACCAATATAATTTTCCCATTTTCTTAACTTCTGCCAGTTACTCGTTTCAAAGTGTTCATTCTCTCCAAGGTATTGTCTGGGCATCTTTTCCCTTTTCTCAGAGATTGTCCCTAGGAACACAAACACACAAAAG
>PVKS010046753.1:0-13149 GCA_004027875.1 Aplodontia rufa
CCAGAAGAAGTCAAGGGATGGGAGGACAGAGGTAGAGGGATGTGTGTGGGGGGGTAATGAACAAACTGTATTGCTGAACTGTGTGTATTTAGGAATATGTGACAAATAATCCCATCATCATATAAAACTGTAATGCACTAATAAAAGTAAATTAATAATAAAAAAGGAAGCAATCTCAAATAAATAATCTTATGCTCCACCTCAAATCCCTATAAAAGGAAGAACAATCTAATCCCAAAGCCAACAGAAGACAGGAAATAATCAAGAGCAGAGTTGAAATCAATGATTTTGAGAATAAAATTAAAATGAACATTTTTTTTTGTAACCAATGTATATATACTTTGTTATCCAGGGGTAATGCCAAAACATGGATGACCACCTTGGATTTCACCTGTTGCAGTTTCCCCCAGAAGAACTCTTGCATTAAATGGGTATTTCATGGAAGAATGACATCGGCTTCTGAGATGATTCCCCCATATTCCCACTCTCCAGTCTCCTATGAGTTCTTCATACACCCTCCCCCCATCCCCCTCCCTACACCTCCAAGTATCCTAGGGAGCCATCCCCCTATTACTCTGAAAGTCATTCAATTTGAAGTTATTGTTAGCTTAGCCATCTAACATACTGCTTCCCCATGTATTCTAGCTTCCACAGATGAGAGAAACCATTGGGCCCTTTAGTCTCTGAGATTGGGATACTTCACTTAGCATAATTCTTTCCATCTCCATCCATTTGATATCAAAAGCCATAATATCGTCTTCTCTAATGGCTGAGTAGTATTCCATTGTATATATGTACCACAGTTTTTGTATCCACTTGTTGAGTGAGGGGCATCTGGGTTGGTTCCATAATCTAGCTATAGTAAATTGAGCTGCTATAAACATTGAGGAAACCACATCACTATAATATGCTGATTCCAAATCTTTTGGGAAATTACCCAGGAGTGAGATAGCTGGGTCATAAGGTGGTTCCATCCTTAATTTTTTGAGGATTCTCCACACTGCTTTCCATAGTGGCTGACCCAGTTTGCAGTCCCACCAGCAGTGTAACAGTGTTAGTGTTCCTCTTTTCCCACAGCCCCTCCAGCATCTGTCCCTGTTTGTATTCTTCATTTTTGCCACTCTAACAGTAGTGAGGTGGTATCTCATTGAAGTTTTGATTTGCATAAAATGAACATTATTAATGAGATAATTAAAGAAAATTTCCCCCATATCAGAAATGAGACAAACATGCACATTCAGGAAGTATATATGACACCAAAAAGACTTAACCAAATGAGGAATTCACCAATACATATTATATTCAAAATATATAACAGAGAAAACAAGGAAGAATATTAAAAGCTACAAGACAGAAACACCAACTCACATTCAGAACTGATTTCTCAACTCTGACCCTAAAGACAAGGACAGCTTGGAATGAGATATTCTAAATCCTGAAAGAAAAAAACAGTCAACCAAGGTTACTATGCCCAGAAAAATTCAGCTTCAAATTCAATGGGGAAATAAAAACATTCCATGATACAACATATTAGCAACATACATGAACACAAAACCAACATTACAAAGAATACTCAGGGATAAACTTCAAATACAGAAACAAGCAAGCAATTCCTGAAGCCCACAAACACAGGAAGTTCAATAAAAGCATAACCCACTAAAAGATATCTACTACAGCACAAAATACAGCAAAAATATTGAAGGTAGGGAACCACAATCATATCTATTCTAACACTGAACATACATGGTCTCAATGCCCCAATGAAAAGACACAAAGTAGCAGATTCTATCAAAAAACAAAATCCAAAAATATGTTGGTTACAGGAGACACACCTCACAGCCAAAGATAGCCACAGGCTGAAGATCAAAGGATGGAAAAAAATGTACCAGGATTATGGCCCAAGAAAACAAGCTGTTGTTGCAATACTTACAACTGACAAAGTAGATTTCAACCAAAAATTAATCAGAAGAGGAGCTGGAGCAGTGTCTCAGTGGTTATGGTGCTTTCCACACATGCACAAGGATGTGGGTTTATACCCCAACACCAAATACACAATGAAACATCAGAGCAATAAAAGCCAAATGAAAAACTAAGTGAAATTGATTCTCTCTATCTCACTGTCCCTCTCTCCCTCTTTTAAAAAATAACAACAATCAAAATAGACAAAGAAGGCCACTACATTTTAGTAAAGGTAACAATATAACAAGAAGATATAACCATAGTAAACATCTATGCCCCAAACCTCAATTCTCCCAAATATGTGGAAAAAACACTGTGACATAAAATGCCTTATAGACTACAACACAATAATACTGGGGGGCTTCAATACACCTTTATTGCCACAAGACAGCTCATCAAAGCAAAAAAAAAAATCAATTAAGATATCTACATCCTAAACAACACTATAAATCTAATAGACTTAACAGCTATTTATATAATATTCCATCCCACAACCCTTGAATTTAGGGTTGAATTTCTCAGCACCACATGGATCTTTTCCAAAATAGATCACAGTCTCGTCCACAACAGAAATCTTAGCAAATGCAAACAACAACAACAACAACAAAACTTGTTAGAATCCCATGTATCCTATCAGTCATAATGGGATGAAGCAGGTAATCAATGGCAAGAAAAGTAACAGAAATCACATAAATACATGAAGACTGAGTAATACCCTGAATAATATTGAAGAATGGATCAAAGAAGATCTGACAGCTGAAATCACAAAATTCTTGGAAGTGAATGAGAATGAAGATAATACTTATTAAAATCTCTGGGACAGTATGAAAGCATTCCAAACAGGAAAATTTATAGTATTGAATGCCTTCATTAAAAATCTAAAGATTCCAAAAAAATAAACTTATGTTTCACCTCAAATCATTTACAACAAGAATAACCCAATCCCAAAACTAGTGTAGAAGACAGGAAATAATCAAGATCAGACCTGAAATCAATGAAATTGAGAATAAAAGAAATACAAAGACTCAATAAAATGAAGAGTTGATTCTTTAAAAAATAAATAAAGTGGATGAACCCCTAGCCAATCTCAAAGTAAAAAGAATGAAACGAAGCAAATCGACAAAATCAGAGAGGAAAATGGAAACATCACCACTGACCATCCTGAAATCCAGAGAATTATTGAACCTATTTTGAAAAACTATACAATGCCAAGCTGGATAATCTGGAAGACATGGAAAAATTCCTAGCCACATATGACTCTCCCAAATCAATGCAGGATGATATAGAAACCCTAAACAGACCAATATTGGAAAAAGAAATTAAAACAGTTGTTAAAAGCTTTCCATAAAAGAAAATCCCAGGGTCTGATGGATTCTCTGTTGATTTCCATCAGAACTTTACAGAAGAAGTAACACCTCTCTCAAAACACCTTTTATGAGGCAACCATAATCCTGATATGAAAACCCAACAAAGACACACCAAGGAAAGAAAATTACAGACCAGTATCCATGATGAATATAGATGCAAAAATGCTTAATAAAATTCTAGTAAAACACATTCAAAAACATATCAAAAAGATAATACACCACAAGCAAGTGGGCTTCATTCCAGGGAAGCAAAGCTAATTCAACATATGCAAAGTAATAAACATGATCCATCACTTCTCCAGAATTAAAAACAAAAACTACATGGTCATCTCAATTGATGCAGAAAATGCTTTTGATAAAACCCAATATCAATTCATTTTCAAAACAATAGAGAAATTAGGGATCAAAGGAATTTACCTTGTAAAGACCATGGATGGCAAACCCACAGCCAACATTATATTAAATGGAGAAAAACTGAAAATATTCCCACTATATTATGGAACAAGACAGATTTGTCCACTCTTACTACTTTTATTCAATATAGTCCTCGACACCCTAGCCAGAGAAATCAGGCAAGAGAAAGAAATCAAAGGGATAAAAATAGGAAAAGAAGTAGTCAAACTATCTCTATTTGCTGATGATATGATCCTAGAAGACCCCCCCCAAATTCCACCAGAAGACTTCTAGAACTTATATATGAATTTATCAAAGTTGTAGGATACAAGATCAACACCCATAAATGAATAACTTTCCTATACTCCAACAGTGCTTTGGCCAAAGAGAAATCAGGAAATCTGTCCATTTATAATAACTTCAAAATAAAACAAAACAAAATAAAATACTTGTTTATCTAACATAGGAAGAAAAAGACCTCTGCAACGAAAATTATAAACATTGAAGGAAAAAAACTGAAGATGACCTGAGAAAATGGAAAGATATCCCATATTCTTGGATAGGCAGAATCAACATAATTAAAGTTGTTATTCTGACAAAAGCGCTGTACAGATTCAATGCAATTCTCATCAAGATACCATTGACATTCTTTGTGGAAATAGAAAAAACAATTCTCAAATTTACATTCAAGAATAATCCAGAACAGCCAGAGTAATACTAAGTAAACAAAAAAATACTAACAAGGAGGTATCACAATATCTGACCTGAAGTTATACTACAGAGATGTAGTAATAAAAACAGCACAGGATTGGTGTCATAATAGGAAGGAAGACCAATGAAATATAACAGAAGACATTGATACAAACCCACAAATCTTTAACCATCTGATATTCAACAAAGGGGGTAAAAATATAGCTGGGAGGAAAGACAGCCTGTTCAACAAATGATGCTGGATAAACTAGACAGCCATATGCAGAAAGATGAAATTAGATCCTTACCTCTTGCCCTGCACAAAAATTAATTTGATATGGATTAAAGACCTAGGAATTAAGCCAGTTACCATACAACTATTAGATGAAAAAATAGGAACAATACTCCATCACATAGATATAGGTACTCACTTCCTTAATAAGACTCCCATAGAGCAAGAATTAAAACCAGGAATCTAAGAGTGTGATGCCATTAAACTAAAAAGCTTCTGCACAGCTAAGGAATCAGTCAAGAATGTGAACAGAGAGCCTACAGAATGGGAGAAAATCATGGCCAGCTATTCTTCCAACAGGGAGCTAATATCCAGAATATACAAAGAAGTCAGAAAACTTAATACCAAAACCACATTCCACCCAATCAATAAATGAACTAAAGAACTAAACAGAAACTTCTCATCAGAAGAAATACATAGGCCAATAAACATATTAAAAAATGTTCAATATCTCTAGCAACCAGAGAAATGCAAATCAAAAGTACACTAAGATTCCACTTCACTCCAGTCAGATTGGCAAACAACAGATGCTGAAGAGATTGTGGGGAGAAAGGAAGACTCGACTCGTATACTGTTGGTGGGACTGCAGACTAGTACAGTCACAATGGAAAGCAGTGTGGAGACTCCACAAAAAACTAGGGATGGAAACCACCATAAAACCCAGCTATCCCACTGCTGGGTATTTTCCCAGAAGATATAAAATCAGCTCATATAGTCACACAGTACATCATTGTTTACAGCAGTACAGTTCACAATAGCTAAACCATGGAAACAACCCAGATACCCTTCACCAAATGAATGGATCCGAAAATTCTGGATATTTATACAATGGAGTTCTACTCAGCTATTAAAAAGGATAAAATCATGGCAGGTAAAGGAATGGAAATGGAAAAAATTATGCTGAGTTAAATAAGCCAAACTCAGACTCAAAAGTCGAATATTTTTTGTCACATGTGGAAGCTAGAGTAAACTAAGGGTAAGGTGAATGATATTCAAGTTTATATAATAGTCTCACCAAAGTAGAAACAACACATTGCTGGGGGAAGTCTAGTTATGAAGTGGGGTGAAGGGGGAGGGGGGAGGAGGGAAGATGGGGAGGAAAAGAGGGTCTTCAAATACTCTATTGAATATTTTACTCCCCTGAGAAGCTAAATAATAGTCATCCAGATATTGAAAACTAGAAAATTAAAATATATATATGTGTATATATTAATATCTGTAATTGGGGAGTTGGGGGTGGGGCATGGATCCTAGGCAATGACTGAGTTCAAGTTACATTGTCCTTACATGCAAATATATGAATGTGTAATAGTGAATCCCTTCACTGTGTATGACTATGTTGTACCAATTAAAAAAAAAAAAAGAGGGCTGGAGCAGTGGCTCAGTGGTATCACTTTTGCCTGGCTTGTGCAAGGACCTGGGTTCAAACCCTTGCATCACATACACAACTATGTGTCAGAGCAATGAATACCAGATGAAAAATTATTTTTTTCTCTTTCTGTCACTGTTTTGAGAGAGAGAGAGAGAGAGAGAAAGAAATAGACCCCCCCCAGAGGGGGTACAAGGCATAACATATTACATAATACCACTCATGTAAAATATGAAAACCAGGGGAAATAATCTACGTTTTTAGAAGTCCCTACCCCATGGGAGGAGGGAGTAACTGGGAAGCAGCAAAAGGGGCTTCCAGAGTAGCTGGTAATCTTCCAAGCTGATCTGGGTGCTGATTACACAGCTGTCTTCAGTTAGTAAAAATTCACTGAGCTGTACTTTTCTATATTATATTTTACCTCAATAAAAAGTTTTTAAAATGCCAATATATGAGGCCATATTTCCTGTGACCTGGGAAGAACAGAGCTATCTACTTAGAGTTCTTATTACAGATTAGCATTTATCCAAAGCAAGAGCAGGAAAGCATAAGAAGCTTACAGGATTCATCAAATAATCTCATTGGGCTACATTATACCTTTGGCTAGGGTGACAGGGAAAGGTCCTGATTTCAGAGAAAGATAGAATTATTTCAAAGACCATTCAGTTTAAAATGCACGTATGTTTCATGGGGAATATAAGCTTTTTTGCAATCCCCCCCCCCCCCCACTTCTGGGAAAATGATGTTATGCTGTGCTTCAACCAGAAGTGCCAAGTTTAAGAGCTGTGTTCTGTAAACAGGCCAGCGGGGCCTGAAGTCGCATGAAATAAGGGACAAGTGACTTCTTCCCAGAGCAGAAAAGAACACCACAGGGAGTTGGGAACTGTGCATCCAACAAAACCGCCAGTCATTTGTCTTTATCTGGCCACCTTTAATGATTTAAGAGCTCTTGTTGTCATGTCACCATCAATCAATTACAATGATGGAGCAGCCTCTAAAATCCAGAGTTTTTAAAATGCAACTATCCGTGACCTAAATTTCCTGTGATTCTGTTGGCCCCGGGTTAGGCCTGTTTGTCTATCATCAAGGGAGCCAATATAAATAATAAAAACAGGTCATTGCTGGGCCTTCCAAAGCTTCTACCAAAAAAAAAAAAAAAAAAAAAAAAAATCACACTTCCCCAATCAGTGCCCACTCTTTAACTCAAATTATAGATTCAGCCACTAATAATATTCCACAGAATGTGTATATTATCTTAAAACCTGTTTTGTTTCATTTCTTCTTTCTTTGCTTGTTTTTTTAAACTGGCCAAGCAACAATTTTTTGCAACTCTTAGACAACAGAAATGATGTCATTCTGCTGACTTCACAAAAGGAGCTACATTTTGGCAAATTAGTAGTGATAGAAGATAAAAATACAAATTTTAGCTCTCCTAATGGAGAATGTGATACCTCATTCCAAAGTCTCTGCTAGAATTTGACTTCCAGTATCCACAGAGTGAAGCTAAAACTACCAAATTGTTTTTGCAAGAGGGAGAAAATGGCCAAAAAAATAGACTAGCGTAAAACCTCTTTGTGAAAACCAGTTATCTTAAGAACTGTTTCAACACACTGGGAAGTAGAGAGGGGCACTTCAAGGCCTCCGGCTCTCTTCTGAGAGTGACTAGCAGTAGTGAAAGGCTGCTCAGCAACAAGGCCGTTGCTCACATTCATGACCAGCCTGCAGAAACCTGGGGCTCAGTGGAACTGGGACAAGCCCTGGAGTCCCCTCCCAGAAGACGGAGGGAGGGAGAGAGAGAGAGAGAGAATCAATTTTATTTAGCTTTTCATGTGACGTTTGCTGCTCCACATTGTTGCGTACATGGTGCTGGGATTCACACATCCGTGCGCGTGCCAGGCAGCCGCTGTAACCACAGAGCCACTGCTCCAAACCCCCTGTATTTCTTTTCTGATGTTTTTTTATTTTCTTCCCTCTTCTAACTTTATTAGTTTGTTCTTTTCAGATTGCTGGAGGAGTAATATCAGGTTGTTTACTTGAGGTCTTCTTTGGCACACGTTTATTGTTATAATTTCTGGTCGGAGTGCTTTTGTGCTTCCTGTAAGATTTGGTGTGTCGTTTGTGCACTTTCATTTGTCCCAAGATAATTTATTTCCCCTTTGATTTCCTTTTTTGTCCATTGGTTGCTCAGGAGCATGTTGTTTAGTTTCCACGTATTTGTGAATTACCCAAGGTTTTGTTACTAATTTCTAGTTTCCTATCAGTGTGATTGGAAAAGATATCTGACATGGTTTCAATCCTCTTAAATTTATTCAGACTTGTTGCGTCCTAAAATATGATCTATCCTGGAGACTGTTCTGTATGCACTTAAGATTATTCTGCTACTGTTGCATGGAATGCCCTGTTAGGTCCATTGGTCTGGAGTATGGTTCCTGTCCAATGCTTCATTATTTTCAGTCCTGATGATCTGCCAGTCGTAGAAAATCTGGCAGTAAAGACTTCTATTATTATTATTATTATTATTATTTGCAATCTGTCTCTCCCTTCAGATCTTTTAATATTTGCTATATATATTTAGGACTCCAATGATAACTGCATATAAATTTATATTATTTATACCCTTCTGGTGTGTTAACCCTTTTATCATTAAATACCCTTCTTTGTCTCATTAGTTTTTGACTTAAAAAGTCTTATTTTTATTAGCTGTACCTTTGTTTAACCCTTCACATTCAAGTTATGTGTGCTGTTAAAAGTGAGGTTAATTTGTTGTAGGCATTTTTTTCCCATCCATTCAATTAATCTATGTCATTTTTTAGAATTTAATCCATTTACATCAAAGTAACTATTGAGAGGTAAGGACTTAATTACTGCCATTTTATAATCTGCTTTCTGTCGTTTTGTGGATATTTTATTTCTTCCTCTTTTGCCTTCTTACTGTCTGATGGTTTTCTGTGGCGACATGCTTTAAATTCTTCCTACGTACGTACTGCGCATCCGCTATAGATTTTTGTGGTTGCTGCTGTGTATTTGGATGTGCTTTGTCTTCTAGGGCTCGTGTATTGGAAGCTAGGTCTCCATTGTAGCAATTCTGGAAGGTTGTAGAATCTTTAAGAGGTGAGGCTTAGTGTGAGGTATTAGGTCATCTAAGGCACTCACCTTGGGAAGGATTAATGTATTTCTCATGGGATACTGGTTACATCCTATGGAACTAGTTAGTTCCTATAACAGTGAGTTACTAAAAAAGAGTGAGCCTGGTTCCTGAATGCTTTTCTATGTTCTTGTCTCACCATGTGATTTCTCCCTCACACATGGACTCCCATAATAGCCATCTGCCATGCTGTGATATAATCAGAAGGACCTCACTAGAGCCAGTAAATGCAAGTGCCGTGCTCCTGAACATCCAAAACTTGTAAGCTAAATGAACCTTTTTTATTTCTAAAGTACCCAAACTCAGGTATTTTGTTATAGAAACAGAAAATAGGCTAATGTAGTTAACACGTCTTACATAAAACATTTTATAGTTATAAGTTATTTAATCTGATAACAACTTAACTTTGATCAAATGCAGCAATACTACACTTTCATTCCCTACTCATACAATACATACATACAAACAAACCATGAGGCAGACTCAGATCCTAATGAATTCAACAGTGGAATTATAAAGAATACAACTAATTATATTTGAAATGTTCAAAGAAATAAAGATGAAACAAAATAATTAAGATGGGAAGAGGAGACTATCAAAAATAACAAAGTGTAAAAGAAAAGAATAAAAGCTTTTAAAAATAAAAAATGTAGGGGCTGGAGCGGTGGCTCGGCGGTTTCGGCGCTTGCCTGGCAAGAACGAGGACCCGGGTTCAAACCCCAGCACCACGTACACAACTAAGTGTTGCAGCAACTAAGGCCATGTGAAAAATCTCAATAAAGTTGTTTCTCTCTGTCTCTCTCACTGTCCCTCTCTCTTTAAAAAAAAAAATAAATAAAAATAAAATAAAATAAAAAATGTAATATTTAAAATTAAAAATTGAAATACTGGCTTCAAATATTAAAAAGAAAAATGTATAATAGGGGATAAATCTGAAGATATTGACAAAATTATGGCAAACAATAGACAAAAAAACCTGAAAATGAATATTGAAGGTCTAATACATGTTTAATTGTGGTTTCAGAATTTTAAAAATAGAGAAACTTACATTTCTTGGTAAATGGATAGAACTGGAAAACAATATGCTACGTACTATAAACCAGACTCAGGAAGTCAAGGGTTGAATGTTTTCTCTCATGTGCAGAAGTTACAGAGAAAAAAGAATAAAAAAGGGATCTAATGAAAATAGAAGGGAGAACAGTAGAGAAGAGGAAGAGGGAAGAGGGGAGAAAAGGGGAGATAGGAACGAAATCAACCAAATTATGCTATGAACACATCACAATGAATCCCACTTTTACGTATAAATATAATGAAACAAAAATACACGAAAAGAAGGAAAATCAGTACAGGAAGATAATCTGGGGAGGGAGTAAGGGAGAGAAAGTGGAAGAACTAGAGAACAAAATGGAGCATATACTCTTATGTGCATGTATGAATAAGTCGCAATGAATCCTGGTACTACTGATGCAGTATAAAAACGTAATAAAAATGGGGAAGAAGGGCTGGAGCAGTGGCTAGGCGGTTACAGCACTTGCCTGGTATATGCAGGTACACAAATTTGAACCCCAGCACCACGTATGCATAAGGAAGTGTCTGAAGAATGAAAATCACATGAAAAACTCAATAAAAATTGCTTCTCTTTCTCTCTCGCTATCCCCCCTTTCTTAAAAAAAAGGGAGGGGGAGGGGAGAAACACAAACTGGATGAAAATGTATGAGGATTTTCCCCAGAACTGATGAAAAACATAAATCTCCAGTCAGGATATACAATATATGTCAAACAGGCAAATGTAAAGAATCCAGAATTAGATATAATATTGTAAAATTGAAAAACACATACAAATCTGAAAATGAGCCAAACAAAAATAACTTGCAAAATAATAGACATTACAGTGACTACAGATATCTCAAGAGCAACAAGAAGAGCTTGATGTGGTAAAATAGAAGGTCAAAGTACTAGCCATCTTTGTGCACTCAGCTCCTACTATGGGCTGAGTGTATTCTAAAGAACCTAGAAAACACTTGTGCAATACATCAAATCTGTTCTTCATTTCTACTTCAATCAAATGATTAGATTAGGTGTTGGGAAGAATAAAATGAGAATTCCATTAATGAAGTCTGAAATTGGTTTATTTCCTCATATTGTTAATAGTCCTAGGGTTGGTGGCAAGTTCCACAGTAAATTCACCACCAAGTGGAAAACATCCACTTTTATAAAACAGTGTGTGCCCATACACCTACACCTTACTCTGTATTCTCAGGCGAAAGAAATGCCTTTTATCACAGTTAGCCTTTTAGTCAGTACAGTTTTTTGTTGTTTGTAAGAAAGATTCATATCAACCATGAAAATGTTTCCGTCTCTGCAGGCAGCATAGACAACTGTTTTGCATGTTTGTGACAGATCAGTATATCATGTTGACTACAGAAAATCTTACTCTGCTCCAACTTCTGTTTACTTTGAGGTTTCATATTCTGCTGACTACAGACAAAACTTTCTCTCCCCACAATGGTTGCATATTTTAGCCATCCCCATAGAATTCCACAGGAGTCTGAACTTAAATATAGGAACTCATAAGGTATCCTAACCAATAGCAAAACTTTTAAATCACTTTCAGAGTTAATAATGCTTTCACTGAAGTAAAAAGCAAATATTATTAGAAAACAAATAAAATTTATTTCTTAAAGCCATGTTATATGATATGTTTGAGCTTGGTTGAATTTTTAAATTTCATATTTTAAGAGATGAAGAAACTGGATTTACGAGTTCACTTGAGAATGTAATGTTTTCCAAATTATTCAAATATAACCCAAAACATCCAGGAATGGTGGTGCATGCCTGTATGAGGCAGGAGGAGAGTAATTTCTAGGTAAGCCTCAGTGACAACTTATCAAAGCCCTAATCAACATAGTGAGAAGCTGTCTCAAATTTAAAGAAAGAGTTGGTGCAGTGGCTTAGTGGTAGGGCATTTGCCTGGCATGCACAAGGATGTGGGTTTGAACCCCAGTACCACATACACAACTAAGTGTAGGAAAAACAAAAACTAGATGAAAAAAATAAAATTGATTCTGTCTCTGTTTCTCTCTCTCCCTCCCTCCCTCTCTCTTTAAAAAGTAAAGTGAGAAGCTGGGGATGTGGCTCAGTGATTAAGCACCCCTGGTTCAATTCCTGGTACAAAAAAAAAATATCGCTAAAATTTTATTTGCACATGAAATGGAACTAAATAATTGTTGAAATCTGCAAGTAAGTGAATGAATTTGCATGATTACTACATATTTCAGTAATTTTTTCATTATCTGTGGCATTGATTGTAGATGAAATTGCCTCTTAAGTTAACTGAAATACTACCATGAATCAGATTTATATTTGTTACTAGTTTATTTATACCCCATTTTTTTTCCTCAGAAAAGATATGTAAAGCAAAAAAGAACAATGACTAGTTTAGAACACTTTGGCATCCTTAAATTTGCACCCATGGAATATTTTATTAGACTGCATAACTATAAGCCATAGAGTTCCAAAAATGGAAAAGCACTAAACTAGCAGGTAAGACAATTGCCATTTTCAGTGACTTTGGATTTGTCACTGAGGCTTTCTCCTCAGGTATGAATGGAAGCACTGCCAAGAGGATCCTCAAGGTCCCTGGCTCTAGCTTTAGAGTCCCATAATACCTATGGAATCTTTATATCTTCCAAGCCTATCACTTCTTTCTTTCTTTATTAAAGATCCAACACCAAGGAGAGAAGAAGATGGCGGTTATCCCAGGGACACGGACCCCGTGAACCTCCCGAGAGTCAGCACAGGCAGCGCGTCGGCACGTGGATTCCCACGGTAGGACGATTTTCCCTGAATAGGCAGGCATTGCCTCCTGCTAGTTCTTTGACCCCAAAGGAAAAGTGAAGAGCATTAACCCAAAAGAAAAAACAAAACGAGGAAG
>PVKS010046754.1:0-13173 GCA_004027875.1 Aplodontia rufa
GCCTTGAGAGCTACCCAATGGGAAGGAGCCACGCGGCAGCATTGCATAGGGTGCTTTGGGGCTATTTAGGGAATAGCGGGGGCTGAGGAGAGAGAGAAGACTGTACCAAGGGCCTGAATAAACTGCTGAAAGAAGATTCCCGTGTCGTGTCTTCCTTGCTGGCGAGTGGGCACGACACAGGGGTAATGCCCAAACATGGATGACCACCTTGCGTTTCACCAGTTGCAGTTACCCCCAGAGGAACTCTTGCATAAAATGGGTATCTCATGGAGGAATAACCTCTGCTTCTGAGATGGTTCGCCTATACTCCCACTCTCCAGTATCCCAGGAGATCTTCAAATACCCTCCCCACCCCTCCCCCCCACGCCTCCCAGTATCCTAGGGTGCCATCCCCCCATTATGCTGACAATCTTACAGTTTGAGGATATCATTAGCTTAGCCGTTTAACCTACTGCCTCCCCATGTATTCTAGCTTCCACATATGAGAGAAACCATTCGGCCCTTGAGTCTCTGAGATTGGGAGACTTCACTTAGCATACATTCTTCCATCTCTATCAATTTGGCTGCAAATGCCACAGCATCATTTTCTCTGATAGCTGAGTATTCCATTGTATATATGTACCATAGTTTTTGTATCCACTGGTCGAGTGAGGGGCATCTGGGTTGGTTCCATAATCTAGCTATAGTAAATTGAGCTGCTATAAACATTGAGGAAGCCACGTCACTATAATATGCTGATTCTAACTCTTTTGGGAAAATCCCCAGGAGTAGGATAGCTGGGTCATAAGGTGGTTCCATCCTTAATTTTTTGAGGATTCTCCACACTGCTTTCCATAGTGGCTGAACCATTTTGCAGTCCCACCAGCAGTGTGACAGTGTTCCTCTTTTCCCACAGCCCCTCCAGCATCTGTCGTTTGTATTCTTCATTTTTGCCACTCTAACAGGTGTGAGGTGATATCTCATTGAGGTTTTGATTTGCATTTCCCTTATAGCTAATGATATGGAGCATTTTCTTATATATTTATGGGCTTTCTGGACTTCCACTGGAGAGAAGTTCCTTTTGAGATCTTTAGCCCAATTGTTGATTGGATTATTTATGAGTTTGGACTTCAGTTTGTTTAGTTTTCTGTATATTCTGGATATTAGCCCTCTGTCAGAGGTGTAACAGGCAAAGGTTTTCTCCCATTCTGTAGATTCTCTCTTGATGTTCTTGACTAGATCTTTATCTGTGCAAAAGCTTTTTAGTTTCATTGCATCCCATTCATTTATTCCTGATTTTACCGCATGAGCCATGGGAGTTTTGTTAAGGAAGTAGCTGCCGACTCCTATATAGTATAGTGATGACTCTACTTCTTTTTCTAGTAAGTTTAAAGTTGTTGGTTTAATATCCAGGTCTTTGATCCATTTTTATTTAATTTTTGTGCAGGGTGAAAGATAAGGATCCAGCTTCACTTGTCTACATGTGGCTGTCCAGTTTGTCCAGCACCATTTAAGCAACACATTCTTAAAAGAGAAAAAGAAGGAAACTCCTATACAACACACATTCAAATAATTAGCTAAGTTATTTGTGTTAGAAAATAATGTATCTTTTAAAATGATTCAAAAGTGGGTCTATTGAATAATAAGCCTAACTATATAGTAAATAAGATTTATTTTTTTTAAAAAAAAAAAGAGTGAGAGAAAGAAAGTCAATTTTATTTTTTGTCTGTATTTTTTTTCCCTTCAGTTAGTTATATATTTGGTACGGTGGATCAAACCAAGGTCCTTGCACATGCCAGGCAAGTGCTTTACCTCTAAGCCACTGCTCCAGCCCCATGATTTAATTTTTATATATGGCTTTTGTCCAGAATCATTCTGCCTCAGCTACCCTATACCTGCATTTGGAAAACCAGTATAGAAGGCACAGGTTTATAGGACAAGATACTAATTGTTCCCAATATCCTGAAATAATTTCAACCTTGCTTTTGATAAAGTTACAGAAATTTTCAGTTCATTAACAGTATAATAGCATTGGCATTCCAAGCTATAATTCCCCAGAACTGAAAAACATAAAAAGAAACTGCCAACAGCTTTTGACTCCGTAAGAATGTTTGCCTGAAGGTGAGGTAGAATTTGAAATATTCTATTTTTATGCTAATTGTCGCCAATTTTTTGGCAAACCAGTTAAAATGGCTTCCTTTGCTTTTCTAACTATTTGTTCATTCATTTGTTCATCTAATGCTGAGTACTACGTTGCACTAAGCACTGTGCTGGGCTCTGGGGATAGAAGGGTGAGCTATAGTCCTTGCTGATATAGCTCACCTTCTAGTGGGGAAAATTAATATAAGAGTCCCTGAGCATCTATGTCTTATAACTTAAGAAACCTCATTCATTCACAGTGTCCATCAGGAATTTAAATGTGCCCGTTAGCATGATTTTTCATGATTGAAAACATGGTAAAATATGGCTGAAGTCCTAAATAAATTCTATTATTCACCAAGCCCTGTTCTCTATCTGCAGATTCTAGGAACACCCCATTGTTCCCCATCTTCCTCCACCTTCTCTTCCTGGAAACCACACACTAAATCTAAAGAAAGATGGAAGTTAGAGTTACATTGTATGTATTCACCGTGGTATGAAGTAGGGAGTTATGTAAGAGAGTAAATTATGGTTGCCGTGGGAACCATGACTTAGAGTGTATTTTGGACAAAAGCTTGAAAACCATTCAGGCAAATTATATTACAAAAAAAAAATAATAACACTAACAGAGCAGTATACTGAAGGATCCATTTTTCAGAACAAATTTCATAGAGTTCATCCATGCTCCAAGATGTACATAATGATTAGCTCAGGAAACATCTGGTCACAAACTTAAATAAGGGCACCAAATTTCAGTGCCACTGACATCAGCAGTAATCACTAAGTCACTCCCTTTGTCAACTCTACCCTGATCCCTTTCGATAAATGTTCTATTTCTTAATGAATCCAGAATCTATACAACACTTGCATTCTAATAATAAAAATGGAAAAATCAGATTCCTGGAATCTATTTAAGTTTTGATACATAAGACTTGAATTTCCTCTTGGAATTCATTCCAGACAACATAATCTGTTGATATTCTCTGGCCATATAAAAAGGTATTGTCTAACCGAGCCAGCCTTGAGGAGGGAGAAAAAAATTTATTTAGGTGATCAGGACCTGAAAATCGGCAATACTCGTGGCTTCGCACTACCTCACCATAACTTACCATTTTTATATGATTTAAAAGAAAAACTGTTAACCAACTAAACCACAGTGATTTCTAGGAGACACATCTTTTTGTTCACTTATTTCTGCCGGAGACACATCTTTTTGTTCACTTATTTCTGCCGTATTATCTACTCAATTCATATCCAAAATTGTTAACACCAAAATATCCCTCCAATCCCACTCTATGGGCAGTTTTGATACTTCCCCATGAGATAGCACAAACCATCTATCACTTGTAATTTAGACGATGTCCATCTTGACAAAATCACTACTACCATGATAAATCCAAATTATAACTTTGGGTTCATTAACATACATGTTCTTTTTCTATTCAAAAATTGCCACTCTTCTGAGTTTAAAAGGAAAAAAGGATAAATAAGAAAATGGTAATTTACAAAATGTAAACTTGAGAGAGTTCATGATAGTGCACTTATAAGCAATTTCTAGTATTTAAAATAATAATCAGATGATAATTTATCAAAAGGTGAATTTATTTTTCACTGAAAGTATTGCACTGAAAATCATTCCCATGTCATAAAACATAAATGCAAGTAATAATATTGTGAAACATCATGTATAATGAATTTTTTTGTTTAAATTTATGAATACATAGATTTTCTTGGCTACTGGCCACAGTGATTCATAACTCACGATTTTCCTTTGCTATAAATTTTTTAATTAGAAAGAAAACAACATTCCAATGCCAATAAAACCTAGGGACAAGAAAAAAGTTATGAACTAGCACAGATGATTATAACCAGTGAAAACAATATAAGAAAAACAGGAAATTCTGATACAGCAAATATGTTTTTTCAATCTTGAGATCACATTACCAATTAAATGTGATATTTCCATTTTCAATTTAATACAAAGACACCATGGAGAATAAACGTATTTTTGTCATTACAATCCATTCTAGTAAAAACTCATTCTTAAATTTGAGAAGCAAGTTTCAGCTACTCAAATCACTTGTTAGGCGCCATAGCATATGCCTGTAATCCTAGCAGCTTGGAAATTTGAGGCAGGAGGATTGCAAGTTTGAGGCCAGCCTCAGCAAATTAGTGAGGCCCTAAGCAACTTAGTGAGAAACTGTCTCAAAATAAGAAATATAAAGGCTGGGGATGTAGCTCAGTGGTAAAGCACCCCTGGGTTCAATCCCCAGTACTCACTGCAAGAAACAACAACTAAATCAATTACTAGTGCATTCTGAGTCTTACAAAGAATTATTTCCTTTACTGCCTACCTGGTTTAGATAGACCTTCCAGCTTGGCAGAATCTCAGTGGGCTTGGAGATCACTCTTGCTCATTACAGAACTGTGGCATTCCCCGTGCATAGACCTATGTGAATTCAAAATGTGTAACCTGTGAAATGTGGACCAAGCATTATCCCAACAAGAAGGGTGCCTAAAAGTCTGCTTGCTTAAAGTTTTTACAAATATACTGCACAGGTTTTGAAACAACTACTTCACTTGAAACACAAGGAGAGCAACAGTCCTGCTTGGTTCAGAGTAAAGATTCGCAGTCACTGAGGTAACCCCACATTCACGAACTTGCCGACAGGATGCCTCATGCTGGATCCCAGGCTCTGGGATCTAAATAGGGACTGCATGTTCCAGAGGCACCTCCTCACCACGGCCCATCACTGCCCCTGCAGCCACATTCCTGCTGCCTCCCTAGGAGGTTTGCACAGGTATGCAGTACAAGCAGAGCCTGTCCTGGACACCCTCAGCCTGCTGAAGGGAGGAAGGAAGGAATGGAGGAGTTGATGGCAAAGATGAATACACAAGATGGGAAGACATTCTCTGTATCCCAAAGTGAGAGGGCCAGGCGCTCAACAGGGCCCTGGGCTCGGTGGCAATGGCTGGGTGGTGAACTGGGGGAAGACAGGGAAAGGAAGATGCCTTCCAGCTGTCTCCCAGTAATGATTGACAGGGCCAAAACCCAACTGCAGCAGGTACCTGGAATTCCCTCGCAGGAATCCCCTAGAATTAAGGCCCGCGCCCTGGTCACCAGCTGCCCTGAGGGTCCTGGTGCCATGCAGCTCATCACCCCAAGCAGAACACAACCTCCTTTTCACATCCCTTCTCTCTCCAGGTAACTAGAACCCCAACACACATGGACCCCTGAGCACTGTGTCCCTCCCAGGCTTCACTCACTGCATGGACAGCACTGCCAGCCTGAGAGGCTCCACTGGTGTTTTAAGAGAACAGCGCTAACCGTGGTGCCGTGGAGCAAGGGGCATCCCGGCTGCTCCTAGCCCCGAGGCTCAGCAACTCCACCTCCTAGGTGGAGGCCTAGGTGAGGCCGGTGGTTCTCAAGCAGGGACCGTGTTGCTCTCCAGGGGCAAAGGCTGCCAGCATCCTTTGACTCTTACAAGTGCGGTGGAGAGGGGGCTACTGGCATGGAGTGGGTAGGGACCAGGGCAGCCACTGGAGGCCCTGGAATGCACAGGACAGTGCATCACAACCAGTTCTTTAGCCCTACCTGCTCACAGGGCTGAGGCTGAGGAATCCCCAGGGCAGGGCCTCTCCACCTTTGGCCTCGAGAGACCTGGGCCTTGGTAGCTCCCAAGTGCAACTTGCTAGGTGAATCCCCAGTTGGCTTAGGGGAAAATCCACGTGGGTTAGAGGAACAGCAGAGGGGACGTGGGCCGGCCATTCCCTCTGAGCGCTCCAAGGGTGGCCTTCCAGCTCTAGCACATTCTCTGCCCTAGCAAGGGGGGCAGCACCACTTACGCTTCCTCGGTGACCAGTGAAGCCAGGCTGCACTAAAACCCAGGACACCTCTGCCCTTCGGCTGCGTGTTGGGTCACCGTGGGCTCTGCTCTTTAACGCTACAGTATTCTCTAAAGACGGAGAATGCTTGGGTGTTCTCTACATTTCTTTTTGCCTCAGCACAGGCTAGTGAGGAAGAAGAGGTACTCTGGACATTTTTTTTTTTGGGGGGGGGGGAGTTCTAAATATGTGGAAATAAAAATTCCTACGAATTACTGTTTTTTAAAAACTTCATTTATCAGTTTTAAGAATGAAACACAGAGGTTATATCCAAAAGTAATGTCTGTTTAATGGGCAATCTTCTCTTGCTGGGACCCCAAACACAGCAGGAAAATATTTCTTCTTGTTGTTATGTGAATACCACATTTATACAGCCATCTAACAGTGCTTATGATTTTTATCAATGAGTGCGGATTAGTGATGGAGAAAACCATCTGCATAAACTAGAGGGAATGAATGAAATGATACACAAAAGGAAAAACCACAGGTAGGATGACTCGGAAGAGCTAAAATGACAAAACTCAAAGAATGCCAAACTCAAAACTTTCTCTAGTAGGAGATGAATAATATTGAAATTAAACTTAGTAATACTCTTGTCATTCTATTACCTGCTTAAAATGTAAAATTTTAAACTATCTAGAACATAGTTTAATATATACACAAATGCACATTAAATATACAAAGTGTATTTCTGTATATTCTGATAGAATTATGCTGGTACACATATCCAGAGGCTCTTTTCTTGAATGAGATATAACTCAATATAACATTGCCTCCAAGGAGAATAAACTATTATATTAATATGCATACTGGTGTTAGAATATTCTGTTTGTATCTAAAACCACAGTTTGAAAATGTTATAAATGGTGAGAAAGCATATAAAATAATGAAATTCCTTATTCAAGCTATAAAACTAATAAATCTATACTTCATAAATGGTCATATAGCAATCAGATTTTTTTTTTTTTTTGGTACCAGGGATTGAACCCAGGAGTACTTAATCATTGAGCCCCCGTCCCCCTTTTTAAATATTTTATTTCAAGACAGGGTCTTATGAAGTTGCTCAGGGCCTAGTTATGCTGTTGAAATTGGCTTTGAACTTGCGATCCTCCTGTCTCAGCCTCCTGAGCCGCTGGTATTACAGGCGCGCGCCACCATGCCTGGCAATGATCAGAGTAAACTATTTTGCTACTTCTATAATTCTGGAATTGGTCACTAGAAATTATTTTGCAACCCACAGGAGATGAATAATCATAACCCCACCTTTCAATTAATACAATTTTACAGTAATTGCTATTATTTTTATCTCATACAACTCACTATCTTTTTCCTCTAGTTGCCTTCTTCCAATAAACTCTGAAATCATGAGAAGAGCTTTATTATAAAATATTATTAGCTTAGCAGACTTGAAATGTCAGCTACATTCTTTGGCACACTCGTTTTTATAAGATTGTCTCTTTGAAAAAAATACCCTGCCCTGAGTCTTCTTTACATGAAGACCCCAAAAGACTGTATACCAGCCATTGCTTCCTTCTTGGAAAATAGAAACTAAATTGTCTTCTCCTTTTTTATTTTGTCATTTCAAAAAAATGTCCGTGAATAAATTTCATAGAGCCTTTTTCTCCAGGTTTTCCCTCTTCCCTTTGGCCCAAACATATGAAAGCAAATTGACCCGAGTCCAATTTCAGCAAATCTCAAAAAGGAAGTTGAAAATAATGTAGACATAAACGAAACCACAGTAGTCTTATTACACGGCACCACACACAGCAAAACAATTATTTGTTACTGAAACGTAATGGGATCCATTTTTATGTACAATATCCACATGGCTTTCTGAGAGTAAGTCCAATTTTCAACAAAATTATCCATGCTGTTGCCTGCCGGACAGACCTAAATCATTAGAAGTGATATGCCTCTCCATATACCAGGATTAATGCATCCTGTTCTCAAAGCCACTGGGGCAAAATCAAGATGCTGAAGCACTAAAGCTAAGCATTAGTCCTTGCCCACAAGTAACAGTAGGTGCTCAGCGAATGCTTGTGGAGTAACCAAGGAATCCATTTCAGCTACGTTTACCTCAAATAAACTACCACCCATTTTCCAAAGCTCTGACAAACTTAGACTCACGTAATCTTGCAAGAAAATTCGTTTCAAAAAGTAGAATCAATTGAGCAAGAAGGAATACAGATAGCTTTTCCCTCCAATTTACAAACTGAATGGCATTCACAATTCCCCAAAGCAACGAGACCATCTTTCCCTGTCCATCTCTACCAGACAACTACATCCACTTCTCAGGACAAACCACTGCAACGATTACAACTTTAGAACTCTTCAACCCTACGTTCTTTCACTCTCTTAGTATAAGATCATTGAGTTCTAAGAAATAAACTATAAATAATTCAGATTGCCTTAGATATGGTAATTAGGACACTTTTAAAATATATTATTCCAAAATCAATATAACCTTGAAATTTGAACACTTTAATAAAATCAACTAGTAGTAAACCAAATTAACAGTAATAGAAATAACCATAAAATGAAAGCCAAAAAAATATTCTACCACTGCCAGAGTTTTGGTACACTGGCCCAAGCACTAGCTGATAGAGCTCTCTAAAATCTCATAGGGCTCACATTGTCAGCTGTAAATGTTTTGAAGTGAAATGCAGCCTGAGAACAACATTATACGAATGCTCTTTTACATTTGCCATGAGATGGCAAACTAAACCTAAAAAAAACAAAAAAAAAAAAAAAACAACAAAAACGAAAAAAACAAACTGTGATTTTATGTGTAGTTGAAATGGAAGACATAATTCTAAAGACCATCATAATAAACCTACTATTGACAGAGAAGATTATACAGCTCCTATTGAGTAGTTTCAGATGTAACATGACATATTCCCTTCATTCAGCAAATAGTTCCTATGCAGACAGCGAGTCAGAGACTGCCAGGCTACAGAAAGGACAACAGCAGCAAGTGATCGAAAAATATTTTCACCAAAAACATTTATTACCATCATCATCATCATCATCATCATCATCATCATCAGGGTAAAAGCAAGCAAATAACTTATGTCCAGAAAAATACTAAAGAGGTAAAAAGATTTGGTAAAGGTTCCTTTCTCCACCCAAACATGAACAACAGCTCTTACTTCCTCACCAAGCTCTGAAATTTGAGATGAACAGCTCCACTATTTTTTAGATTTCAACTCACTATTTTATTAGTTTCCTTCTTGGAGCTGCGGATCAAACCCAGGGCCTCACGCACGCTGGGCATGTGCTCTACCACTGAATTACATCCCAATCACTGTTTTTGAAGAAGCACTGGACACTACCTTTATAACCCAGATCTTTGCCATGGAGTCCTGGGAACATTCTTGGGTAGTAAGATGCAGAACCAGACAAGATGCGGGCACAGTGGTATGGAATGCATTTCCAAGACTGGCTAACAGGAACTCCGAGACTAGACTAACGAACAAGTTATTTTTATAATCCTTGCTAGGAATCATGAAAAATGAAAACTTTGGCCTTTTAATTTCAAGGTAAACAGAAGACTGATATTTTATTATTTTTTTAATTTTTTTTTTTTTTTAATTTTTGCAGTGCTGGGGATGGAACCCAGAGCTTCAGGCACTGAGTTATATATATACCTTCAGCTTTGGGAAGACAAATTATTTTAAGGTATTTTCTTTTGTTAAAGATTTTCTTTTCAAAAACATGGTCGGAGGGTGTGAGATAGTGACTGTAATCATTGAAGCTACACCCCATTCTAATCATTTTTTCAGAGTCAACTTCTGAATTAACACAGAAAGCTACACCAAATGGTTCACATAAGGTGGCAATGATCTAAAGCTTCACCTGTGGTGTGTCTTTCCCACCTCACTCAGCCAGTCCTTGTGTAAATGGAAGATTTCAATGGAGACTTTCTATCACTGTCTAAAACACATGCCCAGGCCTTAAGTCAATGTCTCCATATATCCAAGTGCCTCTTAGGATTGTACTCATCTGGAGTTTGGACTAGATCACTGGTTCTCAAAGTGTGGTCCCTGGACTGCCACATAACATCATCATCAGCTGGAAACTTCTTAGAAATGAAATTATAAGTCCCTAACCCAGATTCATTGAATTAAAAAAAAAAAAACTGGAGAAGGGTCCAACAATACATCTTTTAACCTTCAAGTGATTTTGATATGTGATCATTTGAGAACTTTCTCAAACCACCAAAATTCTACTATGAGTAGATCAACAATCTGATCTACACTAAGCACCATGTGCAATTAAACTCAATCATTCCTACTGGTCTGAATAAAATCCCATCATCAAGAAAACTACAGTTTCATCTTTATGACAATTTCTCTTAGCCAGCTTTTCCCAATTAAGTGACATGGTGAAAATGTCTGATATCTTCTTAACTAAAGAGGTGATCTTCAGATGAAATCTTGGTTCTCTTCACATTGACAATGTAGGAACTTATTCTAGCTGTCATTAAAAGCATATCTTTTTTAATGACAGCTAAGAGGGAGGCATTTGGCCCGTTTCCCAAGACCAGCTACTACAGATAGCTTTCTCTTGGTTTGCCATCTTCCCTGTGAGAACACCCATATGTCACTCAAAAGAGTTCCATGAGGAAGCTACTTCAACAGTTAGAACAGATGAGGCCTTTTAAGATTCCCACCTGCAGGAAACACTAACTAATCAGGAAGTATGAACTCCAACATCACACAGATCTGGTTCCAAACTGTGATTCAATGAAATCTATTTCAACAGCTAACATGGAGAAGGCTTCTCCTAAGAAGCACAAGGCTAAAAGATGGGTGTTAGGCTCCAGATGATACCTGAACTTTCCTGAGGCAGTCACAAAAACAGAAAAATAATTTTTGAAATGACATAAAACCCTGGATGACTGTCAAGAGACCAAAAGGGAAAGCTGTTTAAAAACAGCAGGGGCCAAGTTTAACAGCCAGCCTTTGCTGCCCAAGAAAGCTCCTTTCCCACCCCATTTCTGCTGTGATAGTTGATTGTTTTACAACAAACTCCTCCCTGCCTGATTCACTTCCTTTAACACTCCTAAGTCAGCCCAACTCTGCCATCCAGACAAATGCTCTTATCTCTTCACACCATAATGCTAGAAGCGGTTCTTCCCAGCCAAATATTACAAAATAATAATAATAAATATTTTAAGAAAAAAATAGGATGGTCCCTAAATTTCTCTCAATTTTGTCAAGAAAATAACAGAGAAAAACCAAAAAACACAGAATTCTTTTTTTCCGCTCCAGTACACATAAAAATTGCTTTGAGAATCCAGAAAGCATTTCTTTTACAGTGCTCAGTAAAAAACATATTAAAATCTTGTGCTCCACCACCCTAGACCTATACAGAATTTAGTCATGCAAGTGACTAAACCCTGTGTGAAGGTGATTAATGCTCCCAGCAAGCACCTCGTTTCCCAAGTTCCACTTCCAAGCATTTCCCATCAAGATTATATAATTTCTTAAATTATATGCCTGGCAGCATTTTTTGTAAAAAAAAAAAAAAAAAAAAAAAAAGCCTCCAAATTAAAAAAAAAAATGAATCATCAAACATCTTGTTTTTAAAAAATCCTTCCTAAGTATTTGACACATCTTCAGAATTTTCAACACTTTGGATCTACTGAAGCAACCAAATGTACTCCAATGCAAGAATGAATCTTTGCAATAGCATAAATTTGGGCAGTTTCTCTCAATTTCTACAACTGTCTTCCTATTGTGTTTGGTATCAACCTAAGAGGGACTGGTGAAAGCATCTATCACCATCCAAATAAACAGTTCTCCCTCCACACTGGAATACCAAGATGCCTCCTGGGCAAAACACAACAAGAAGAAAAAAAAAAAAAAACCCAAACCACACATTTTAAGGCAAGATATGTTAATATAACTTTAAAGAAACCTGTAGCCTGTAATTTCTTTTGGCTTTGTTAAGGGAGTAAGTCCCTCAGAAGACTCCACAGACATCAGCTATACTTGTAAACCCAAAGTATACCAAGTACTCTTAAAATAGACACTTTCTCATTCCGTAGAGGCTATTTTACAGACTAAAGACCTCCTTAAGAAAAAATAAAAATAATAAAAAATAAAGAAGCTTATACTGCCTCCTACTGTTAGAAAGAGGAATTTATGAGGTCAAATCTGGTCTGCAAACAGCAGAGTGCAATGAGAGCAAGGGAAATTTCTGTGTTGTATCTGACAATCTTGTTTCCAAATGAAAATTTCTGTGTTGTATCTGACAATCTTGTTTCCAAATGAAACTGCTGAAAGTGTGGAACTGCTGTCTACAATGCACACAGACACACTGCAAGGTATGAGGTCAGCATCAAAACCATCTCCCCAAACATGCTTTTGACTTGATGTGTGACAAAAAGACAAAGACGATGAAGTGCCGCACTCCCTGGCCAGATGGTGACTTTCCCAGATCTAAGCTGGCATCGGCAGCTGGTTACTCCCCTCCCATGTACAGGCAAGTCAACAGCTCCACTTCAGAACAGAAGCAAGACCAGTCTCCTAGGCCTGAGGATTTTCTCCACATTTAAGAAGTTGGAAGTAACCACACATCCAACTTGTCAGAGGGATGCATGAGATGTCTTCAAAATCTGACAGCTCTTGAGGGCTTCATGCACCTGCCTACCCCTGTCCTCCTCAGCCAGGATAACGAATTGTCACTGATACTGTACATCACAGAATATGGAACACAGAAACACAAACAATACTTTCGGGTTTGTTTCTTTAAAAATGACATTTGTATTAAAAGTCTTAAAATGAAGAGACAATGATTAAACGAGTGGAATTAAAAAATTACAATTAGAATTCTCTTGGTACATCATAACAGTAAAATTTTGCTCTTTGCTTCTGAAGGAACACCCTATAACAGATAATTAGAACATTTTGAAAATAATATGTAAGGGGAGCTAAATACCTGAAATTTGAACAAAGTAAAAAAAAGGGGGTGGGGGAGGAACATAATCCACTGCAAGACACAGACATTACATTTGAAAGGCTGAGAATAATGAAGAGATTCACTGAACAGGCCTATTGTCCTGGCTCCTGCAAGAAGATTACTGAAAGGAAACTGGGAAGTGGTTTGGGGAATAGCAGATTCTGGGACTGGTGGGACATTTCACAGGTTGGCACCGGCTGGAAC
>PVKS010046755.1:0-13151 GCA_004027875.1 Aplodontia rufa
TATATCCACTGATTGATAATGTTTTGATAATGTTTCTCCCTCAACTGTATTTCTATATTCTAATAAAAAAATAAGCTAAAAAATAAATAAATGGTGCTTGACAAACTGAAAAGCCATGTGTAAAAAATTAAAATTAGATCTTTGTCTCTTACCTTGCACACAAATTAAATCAAAATGGATAAAGGAACTAGAAGTTAAACCAGCTACCATAACAACTGCTAAAAAAACTTAGGAACAACACTGCAACATATAAGAGTCGGCAACAATTCTTCAGCAAGACTCTCAATCTGAAACAAAGCCAAGAATTAATGAGTGAAAGGCCACTAAATCAGAAAGATTTTTTGCTCAGTAAAGGAACTGGTCAAAACTATCAAGAGAGAACCTACAGAATGGGACATAATCATGCTCTGTGATTCCACCCACACAGGACTAATATCCAAACTTTTAAATGAAAACTTTTAAATGAAAAAGTCAATATCAAAACCACAAACAACCTAGTCAATAAATGGGCCAGAGAGCTAAAGAGAAACTTCTCAACAGAGGATATTAAGCAAGCCAATGAATACATGAGAAAGTGTTCTAAATCACTAGTAATCAGAAAACTGCAAATGAAAATTGCATTAAGATTTCACCTCACTCCAATGAGACTGGTAAAGATGAAGAATACAAGCAATAACAAATGCTGGAAAGGTTGTGGGGAGATAGGAGCATGAACACACAGTGGAACTGGAGACTAGTAAGCACTGCTCTGGAAAGTGGTGTGGAGACTCCCCAAAAAATTAGGGATGGATGTATTGCACAAACCAACTATTCCTCTTCTGGGTCCCAGAAGAGCTAGAATCAGCACATTATTGCAACACAGCAAAATCTATGTTCATAACAGCTTAATTTACAATAGATAAATTATGGAATCAACCCAATGCCCCTCACTGGATGAATGGATCAAAAAGCTCTAATATATGTGTGTGTATGTGTGTGTGTGTGTGTGTGTGTATATGTATATATATATGTACATGTATGTATATATAAAGGAGTTCTACTTAGCTAAAAGAAACAACAGATGAACACATTTATTCTGCTAACAAGATAATCTAACAGTAATATATTAGAAATTAAAAGGTTTATTATTAATATAATTATAGAACATATATAAATATGGTTAGAATTTTAAGTGCATGTTTTATTATCTGGATTATAGTAATTTTCTATTGTGCCACAAAGCATTATCAAAATTTAGCAGTTTCAAACAATAACAAATCTCTTACAGTTCTATAGGTCAAAATAATGATACTGGTTTCACTAGTCCAAGATCAACATCAGCAGGACTGAGTTCCTTTTGGGAAGCATAGGGGACAAGGTGTTTCCTTACTCCTTCAGATTGTTGGCAGATGTTTTCTTGTGGTGACAGAATTGAGATCCATGTTTTATTTGGGGCTGTCAGCTGAAGGCCATATTTAGTGTTTAGAGGCCTTCCATATGAGCTCATTAGAGGCTCCTTCTTACAGCTTCAAAGTCAGCCTGAGTTTCTTTCATGCTTCAACATTTGTTGGCCTTAGCCTCATGTATCATGTCCCAGTTGCTGACCCATCTGTCTCCACACTATACTTTTAAGGGAACAAAGGAACTATGTTGTTTGGGCCCATCCAGATAACCTAGGATAATTTTTCTATTTTAAAGATTCTAACCTAGCTTACTGTCTTTCCTGTTTTTGTTGTTCATATTTCTCATTATGATATATTCTTTAATTGCATTGATTACAGGATGGCTAACTTTAGGGGCCCATATATTATTCCACTTGCTACTCTTCTCAGGAAGAAAGAACGTGTTTAAGTATTATAAACCACAGATGATTTCACCCACCAAAGCTAAGCAAAACTATCATTAAAATCTAAGAGAAGTGATTCGTGAAATTTGTCAAGATTTTAAATACATGTTTAAATCTCTGACTTTAACATTTGAAAATTAAGTAAAGTACAGAATGTTTCACTGACCAAACATGATTATGAAGTGTATGCAGTGTGGAAAATATATCTAATACACACAAGCACTATTTTAGGGGATGATTCATATCAAAGAGAGAATCTTTATTTAACAAATGCTTTCTTTGTACAAGTTATGATTCAAAGTACCTTATGTTTAATTCTATTTAAATTTTTTTTCTTTTTAAAATCACTATACTTCTACATAACAGTTGGGTTTATTTTGACAAAATCACAAATGCATGGCTATCTTCCACCCTCTCCTTCCTTTCCCTGTTCTCCTTCCTCTACTCTACTGGTATTTCTTTTACATGTTTATTTTTTTAATTGGTGCATTATAATTACACATGAAGTTGAAGTTCACTATGGTACATTATAATGCACATGATTTTTTTAAACTTTTATTTTGCATTACTCCCCTTGCCCATCCCTCTTCCCTACCTCTAACTCCACCTACTCTATCAATCTGCCCTATATTTATATCTGATTCTGTTACCATTTTCCCCCTATATTTTGTTCTAGCTTCCTAATATGAGAGAAAATATTTGGCCCTTCATTTGCTGAGTTGTTTTTTTCATGTAGCATGATGTTCTCCAGTTCCATTCATTTCCCAGAAAACACCATAATTTTGGTGATCTTTATTGCTGAGTAAAACTGCTTTGTGCATGTATACCACATTTTCCTGATCCATTCTACTATTGAAAGACATCTTGGTTCATTTCATAATTTCACTGTTGTGAATTGTGCTTCTATAGACACTGATATAGCTGTATCACTATAGGATGTCATTTTAGTTCTTTTAAATAAATACTGAGAACTGGGAGAGCTGAGTCACACAGCAGTTCAATTTCTAGATTTTGAGGAATCTCCACACTGATTTCTAGAATGGTTGTACTATTTTTGTAGTCCCTCCAAAAATGTATGAGTGTACCTTTATGTGCATCCTCACCAGCATTTATGATTATTATATTCTTGGTGATTGCCATCCTGATCAGGTTAAGATGAAATCTTGCTCATTACTAGAGACATTGGACATGTTTTTCATGTATTTGTTGGCCATTTGTGTTTCCCCTTTTGGACAGTGAAAGAGAGAGAGAGAATCAATTTTTTAGTTTTTCATGTCATTGCCCTGACACTTTGTTGAGTATTTGGTGCTGGGATTTGAACTCACATCCTCATGCTTGTCTGACAAGCACTGTAACCACTGAGCCACCGCTCTAGCCCCAATCTATGTCTCTTAATTGATGTGTTGAGACCATTTACATTCAGTGTTAGGACAGTTATTTGGTTGTGGTTCATTATCATCATATTTTATTAGTGAGCTTTGTGCTGTCCTGGTTGTCCTTTAATAGCAAGTACTTTTATTGAGTACCTCTATTTGAGGGTTTTGAGGATTGCTTGCTTGTTCTTATATCTGTAGTATATCTTTGAGAATCCTTTATCATGCTGATTTTCTGTTCATGAATGCTGCAAATTTGATCTTACTATTGAATGTTCTTTTCCCCTTTGAATTTGAAGCTGAGTTTTGATGAGCATATTTTTTGGCTTTAGGTTGTGGTCATTCAGAAATTGAACTATCTCCTTCTATAATCTCATTTAATCTGTCTATAGACCTAGTTTTGTCTTTTAAAATCCCCTTTTGAGAAGTATTTGTTTAGTTCTTTGGTCCATCTATTCATTGGGTTATTCGTTGCTTGTTCATTTGTTCACGTTAATCTTTTGGAGCTCTTTATATATTCTGGATATTAATCCCCTATCAGAGGAGTGCTGGGCAAAGATTTTTCTAACATTCTGAAGGTTTTCTTTTCATTCCCTCAATTCTTTCCTTTGCTGTACAGAAACTTTTCAATTTGATGGCATCCTACTTGTTGATTCTTTGTTTTCTTTCTTGAGCTTTAGGGGTCTTGTTAAGGAAATAATTGCCTGTACCAATATGATGGAGTGTTGAGCCTAGGTTTTCTTTGAGCATTTGCAAAGTTTCTGGTTTAATTCTTAGGTCTTTGATCCACTTTGACTTGACTTTTGCGTAGGGTGAGAGAGAGTGATCTAGTTTCATTCATGCATATATACATAATCAATATTTCAGCATCATTTATTTAAAAGGCTGTAATGTCTTCAGCATATATTTTTGGCAACTTTGTCAATTATCAGATAACTATAATGATGTAGATTTTTCTCTGTGTGTTCTGTTTCATAGGGTCAACATTTTGAAAAACAAAGAGCCATACTACCAAAAGCACTATGCAAATTCAGTGCAATCCCCATCAAAACACCAATGACAATCATCACAAAGCTAGGGAAAAATAGTGCTAAAATTCATTTGGAGGAATAAGAGATCCAGTTTGGCCATAGCAATCCTGAACAAGAATAATAATGCAAGGGACATAACAATACCTGATCTCAAATTATGCTACAGAGCATAATAAAAAAAACAGCATGATACTGACATCAAAATAGGCCTTATATTTTATTCTTGCTACCATTATAAGAGTAAGCTCTATAAGTTTTAGTTGTTTAAAAGAGAAGGAACCTGAATGATAGTCAGTTGATGCATTAAATAATGAGCAGACCTGGGATTTCAGTACGAAGAGATGACCTCTGGATAAATTCTGACCAACAGAATGTTCTGCAGTGATGGAAATATCCTAGAGGAGCATTAATTTATTTAATTTTCTGTAATAGAAATAGTCATATCTACCCAGTACAGTAAAGTAATCACTAAACTTCTATATCAACTGAGCATCTGAACTATAGCTAATGTTTCTAAGGAACTAAGCACTTAGTTGAATAAATTTTAATGTAAAGAACCTCTGTGCCTGATGGATACTACTCCACTTAGGTGGCTGCCTAGAGCTAGGGCCTATCCTTTCTACCACCTCAAAGCAGTCTGAAGACAACGCTATTACTTCTCCATTCTTCATAAACCTGCATTGCAACTCAGATTGTACTTTGTATTTCTGAGTTTAGAATAAACAATTCTAACATTATAAATACCTTAATTTAACAATTTATTTCTTGCAATGATTTGTGGAAGCAATATTAAAATGAAATTTCCTTGATTAACTACTTTATCTTGTCTTCCACTTCTGTTTAGGTGAGAGAAATCACTTGTGTTGAAGACACACAGCATCCTATAATGTAATAGCATCAATCAGGCAATTTAGAAATGATTTTCTCTGCAAATGTAAATTATGTTTCTTTATTCTCTTTCTTTTGGGAGAATAAAGAATAGCATTAATTACCATGTTACTCTCTGATCAACTTTAAAAAGCTTCAGTTCATGGCTACTCATATCTGCTTTATTTCTACCAATGAGATGAATTCTAGGGTGAGTTTCAGTTGATTACAATTATTGTCCTAACTGAAGCTCAGATGGGCACAATTTTGGTTAATGGGAACCCATTCAATAGGCTGAAGATTCTGTTAATTGTCTGTTTTATTCTACCAACTACATACCTACATTCATTTGTTTCATCTAACTTTTGATTTTAATAATTTTGTTGCAGTCTAGTTTTAGCATACTGTAAAATTTCATATTGTTTTAAAGTGAAAAATTAAAAAATATATTTCTTTAAGAAATTTGCATCCATGCCCATTTCTGTATTTCCCCACTTAGGCTAGCCAATTCAATTTTATATTGTTAGGCTGTATTCACACACCCACATGCACAAACACACACATACACACACACACACACACACACACACATGCACACACACACATACACACACTTGCACACATCCACTGTTCTTCAGTGAAAATATAGATTTGTATACACATCTTTTTCCTTCTTGCTTTACTTAACAAGGTTTCCTGGTTATTCTATAGTAACATATAGAGATATCCCCTTCTCCTTTCATTATAACTCATTGTCTCTTCATTGTGTTAATTAGCTATTTTTTATTCAACAAGGTCCCTATGGACAGATATTTGGGTTTCTTGTTAGACATTTTATTTACATGTGGTTTTGTAATCAGTAGTGTTGTTCAAAATCATTTTGTATCTTTACATTATAAAATGTACTTTCTTGTATATGAGAAAAAGTAGAAGAACTCTAACTCTTGATCCTCTGAAAAACCTACCTTTTTACTTGGAATATGATCCCTCATTGCACGGAGACACACACACCCTACACATAAACTCTGTAACTGGAAACGAGTAGCAAGTGACCTGTGCATATTATTTTTAGGATCTCATAACCTCTTTCTTCCTTTGCAAGCTGGACATCCATACTAAAAGACAATCCATATACTTTTGCTTGAAAGGTATACATTATTGGTATGTTAATTTATATACCAGTCATGTAGACATAGGGAAGCAATCTCTATTACTGTTTCTACTTCCCTCCAAAATCATAACCAAGAGGGAAAATTTGAGCCTCTATTATTCCATTGAAGACATTGATTGGGTCAATTTGCTTGAGGATAGGGCCACTATACTTCAAAAGGTCTCAGAGAAGACAGATATTCTTTGCATCTTGCTTACATGTGATAAGGAACTAAGCACAGCCTAGCACATGGTGCTTCTTTCTTGTTTTCAATATCTTCATTTGTCACTGTGTGGGATTCATCTCTTGCTTGCTCTCTCTATACATTGAGCAAGCTCATTCATACATGGCAGAAAGCCTTCTTTTGCCATCTGGAAGTAGGTATGTAGCCTTCAGAGCACATATAACTTATTTTACATTGTACCTCTATGATGACACATCCTCTTGTTTTAGCAAATGTCTTCAAGAATTCTTTTATCTAAAGCCACTCATGACTAAATACCTTAAGAAAAATGGTATGATAAGTTAAGGGTTCCACATCTATCTAGCAATGTACTTACTGCACATTTTAAGCCACTAATTATCAAGTATTTATCTTACTCCCAAGTCTAAAAAAGTGCATTATTCATCCTTGAGTACAAGAAACTTTCACCAAGATTAGAGATGACAGGGAAATTTGATGTTTAACTATTTGAACCAAACTACTGTTTTTATTATCTTCTGAAAGTTGTCATGCAAAGAATTTGGCTACTGTGCATAGGAAAACCTCTCTTCCCTTAAGAAAATAATGACTGATTGATGCTTATTAGGTGATTCAATTCCACTATAAAGTATGGCTGTCACTAATAAATCTAAGGAGACATAAGTTCATTTTGCCAAAGAAGGTTAAAGTATCTACTTGGCATTTCAGTTATGAATTATCCCTTCTTTTCCTCAAGCTATATAACATATTCATAAAACCTTATAATTCAGAACAGAAATATGCCCTAAAAGATCAACTAATATTTTATCATGATTGATTAATTACTAATGAAAAATATTTTCAGTGCTGTGAAAATTAGTGACTTTATGACTCCTGTATTGAAATGATGAATATTGAAATAAAATGTTATAAAATGTCATTATAAAATAATTTATAATGGCATCTTGGAGAAATGGTGTCAACATCAGTCATCAGTTAGGGGTAAAAAATAGTGATCATTTCTTGGTTATTCACCTTTAATAAATGTATTAGCTCAAGTAAAAAATAGCAAGGAAATCTCTTTGATACCATCTTGACTATTTTATTTAGATATTTTTCCAGTAATAGCTAAATATTCCATTCTTAGAGCAAGCACAAACATAAATAATAATTATTAATTGATCACCTACTATTTTGCGTCCTTCTGACAATACCATCACAAAGTATAGCATTGCCTATCATGCTATATAAGTACCTATATAAGGTACTCATTCTGTCCACTCTCCTTCTCTTTAGGTAGTCAAATTTTATACCTTTCCATGTAACCCTATTTTGCCTGTCCACTGGGCAGATGAGCAAAGTATGGCCGCCCCACCCCAAAATAGTCAACTGATAAGTTACCTGCCTAATAAACAGCTCTTCTAGAGAATGAAAAATGCTTTGTCTCCTAAATTCTCTCTGATGAAGTTAAGCTTAGGAATAATTTGAGAATGATGCAATTATCAAGAGAGTTCATGGTAAAAAGACATGATGAGATGAGGCTAAAAACTATTATGGACATATTTAAAAGTAGATTTTGAGTAACTGGGAATAAGTACACAAAAGTAGTAAGTAAAAGATGTAGAAATCTGATGATAATTTTAATTAGAAATCAACGGAATTTGAAGCTCACAGATATTAAGGTGTATCAGTGAACAAAATGACGAATTATTAGATGAATTATTAGCAAGGAGTCTTTCATGTATAAGAGACACAACCATATTTATTGATGGGTACAATGGAGATGTGCATTGGGAGCCCAGACTTAGAGATAAATTTAGGTATTAAAAAACTTACATCAGGAAATTTCATCATACTTTTGCTCTTCTAAGTGTGTGTCTCATTCTGAGTCTAGTTTTCAGTTTAAAAAAAAAGACAAAAGAAAAACACCTAAACAGCAATTGAGCAAGATGCATTTTCCAAGGAAAAACATGGTGAGATTGCTAAAGGAAAGTTGACTGGGTGCCAAGCAGGTAAGCAAAGAAAGGTGACCTATAATTTTGAATCAGTTGTGGCTGTGCTTTGCTATTTTCTGTTTTAAAATCCCTTTGTTGATTTATAGTTTACAAACAAAACACTATCCATGTTTAATATACACAACTTGCTCAGTTTAAACAGCAATACTATACACCAATATTATAATCCATGCCAGAAGCCTATCCATCACCTCCAAACTTTGCTCCCACCTTCCTATTTGATATTATTGTACTTTTTGATTAGAACACTTTATATAAGATCTACCTTCTTAGAATATTTTTTAAGTATAAAGTAAAGTAAAATAAGACAAAATGGAAACTTTAGCAAGCTTTGCAATGTGACAAAACAGAGTAAGAAGTTTTAGCAGCTCAAGATTTGACAGGTTTTGAATGACACCCAGCAGCTCTGCTGACATTGAACCATACAGGCTTCCAGGAGCTAAGAATATAGCCACAGTAGCAGAAAACTGGAAGTTGGATGGCTAGAACAGAGACCCCACCCTTGGGCTTAAACTGTAACAGTCCCTAAACTGATGGCAAGCTTGTATCCCTCCAATAGAATTGCACCAATGCCCTTGCCTTTTTGTATCCAAAACTTGCTTATGGATAAAAGCAAAAGCACAGGCTGGAGTGATAGCTCAATGGTAGAGTATTTGCCTGGTATGTGCAAGGACCTGGGTTCAGATCTCACCAAAACATACACAGCTAAGTGTCAAAAAAGCTAAAGCAAGATTAAAAATAAATAAAATTGATTCTCATTTTTCTTTCCCACTCTCAAAAAAAGAAAGAAAAAATAAATAGAAAGGAAAAGTTCTGCTGTGCTTGGGGCTTAGACTTTGGGGATATCCCTCTGAGTCATAACATAACTAATGAAGTGTTGCTTCCAGATCTTGGAGCCCTGACCCTCATTTCCCCGTAGAACTATGCTGCATTGATATTCAGTAATTATAAAATTAAAAATTCATGCTTTTTGACTAAGCCCCCCATTACCTCTCCCCCAGGCCATAGCAACCACCGTTCTCCCTGATTCTGTGATCATTTTACATTTGTCATATAAGTGGTACTTTGTACTATTAGTCTTTTTGTATTTGGCTTATTTCCATTAATTTACTGCCCTTCAGAGCCATCCATGTTGTTGTAATGGCAGGATTTTTATTTTTGAAATCAGAACAGTACCATATTTAGGGAAGCATCCTTCATAATATCCAAGACATGTAAGTAACCTAACTGTCCATCAAACGATGAGAAGACTAAGAAAACATGATACATAGATAGGTTCAATGGATTATTATTCATATTTTTGTACCAGGAATTGAACCTGGGGTTGCTTAAACACCAAGTCATAGCTGCAACCCTTTTTTATTTTTTTTTTTTATTTGAGACAGGGTCACAAGGTGGCTGAAGTTGACTTGGAGTTTGAGATCCTCCTGCCTCAGCCTCCCAAGCTGCTGAGATTACAGGATTCTGCTACAATGCCTGGCTTTGTTCATTCTTCTTTTGTTTGTTTGTTTGTTTGTGTTTAAAGAGAGGGACAAGATACCACCGGTAGGACCCCTGTCCAGAGCATCCCTGCTCAGGACCAACCAGGGGAGGTTCCCTGCCTATTGCAGCCCCTGCCTACAGATGCCCTGTATTCCTTTTGGGACCTGTTTGGGTCCTGCTGAAAGGCAGGTCTCCATTTTGGTAGGTTCAGATTTGCAACCTTGAGCCTGGAGCCAAAAGGTAGAGTAACACCAACATCCAGGCAGAAACAGCATCTGGAAGAAGGTGATCATCAAAGAGTTGGTGGCTCATCTGACCGTTTGACTTGCAAGGAAAAAAACACCTGAGGAACTGCCTGCTTTCCTCTCAGGAAACCTCAATTCAGAGATCCACAGGAAGCTCTTCAAAATGAAGAATCAAACCAGAAGAGGTTCACCTCAAACCCAAAACTCCCCCCAAAATGATGAGACAGATAGAGGTTGAGATGAAAACCTTGAAAATATTATCAATGATCTGATTACTAAAAGGATCAGTGAACTAAAAGAAGATATAATGAATGGACCAAGTGAGAAGACTGAAGAGTTGAAAACCTCTATTATCAAAGAAATAGACATAATAAAAAAGGAAGTAATAGAGCGAAAATTTGCAGTCAATGATATGAAAGTAACCATGGAAGAATTTAATAATAGACTAACTTGTATAGAAAACAGAACCTCAGCTCTTGAAGAAAGAACTTCTAAGAATGAGCAAAGGCTGAGCAAGCTAGAGTACATGGATGACAAAAAAGAAAAAAAAACTCACAGAACACGAACAGAATTTTAAAAATGTCTGGGATGAAATGAGAAGAAACAATTTAAGAGTAATTGGGATACAGGAAGAAATTGAAACACAAACAAATGGGATAAGGAATAGTCTCAAAGAAATTGTTAAAGAAAACTTTGCCCATATAAAAATAGAGTCAGTGGAGCTAGACCCTGGCCATTGAGATAAGAGGTATATAATCATGTTTTAAATTCAGATAAGATGTAATGTCATACAACCTAAGGCATCTGTAGAGATGTATTGGGAAGGACAAGGGGGGAGGGGATAAGGGTGGGTAATTGGGAAGGGCTCTTGGGGGTAAATTTAATTTTTAGAAGATGTATATAGATAGATAGATAGATAGATAGATAGATTACTTCATTAGAAGCTTGTTTGTTCAACAAATAAATTTACTTTCTGAATAAAAAAATGAAAAAACAATAGTCAGATATGCTCATCCAGGAAGCTTATAGGATACTCAATAGGCCTAATCAAATGAGAAGCTCACCAAGACACATCATATTCAAAAATTACAACAGAGAAATCAAAGAACGAATATTGAAAGCGGCAAGGGAGAAATGTCAAACAATGTTCAAAGGCAAACCCATCAGAATTACAACTGACTTTTCAGTTCATGCTCTGGAAGCGAGAAGATCTTGGAAGAAGATCTTTCAGTGCCTGAATGAACACAACATGCAGCCAAGAATACTATGCCCAGCAAAACTCAGCTTTAAATTTGAGGAGGAAATAAGAACTTTTCATGATAAGAACAAATCTGCAGCATTAGTGAACAAAAAGCATTACAAAAATTCTCAAAGATGAACTTCAGATACAAGTGCAAGTTAATAGTCCTCAAAACCCACAATCAGAGGAAATTCAATAAAGGTGTAGGCTATCCACAGACAACTAAGACAGCACAGAATTTACTAATAAAACACAGTGAATATGAACCACATCCACGTAACAATTCTAACCCTAAATGTGAATAGTTTAATGAACCAATCAAAAGACAAACTAGAAGATTGGATCAAAAAACAAAATCCAACAATATGCTGCTTACAAGAAACCCACTTTACAGCCAGTGACACCCACAGATTGAGGGTGAAAGGATGGAAAAAAATCTACCATGTATATGGCCCAAGAAAGCAAGCTGGAGTTGCAATTGTTATATCTGACAAAGTGAGTTTCAAACACAAATTAATAAAAAGAGATAAAGAAGACCACTACATCCTAATAAAGGGAACAATCTAACAGGAGGAAATAACCATAGCAAATATATACTCTACAAATGCCAATGCTCCCAACTATGTGGAAAAAATACTCCAAGATACAAAACCACTTGTGGACCTCAACACAATAGTACTGGGAGACTTTAAAGCTTCTCTATCACCAAAACACAGATCATCAAAGCAAAGAAACAAAAAAAGAGATCTCCAGTCTAAACAACACTATAAATCAAACAGACTTAACAGACATCTACAGAACATTCCACCCCAAATTGGCAGTATATAACTTCTTCTCAGCAGCACATGGATCAAAGCTGAAATCAACAAAATTGAGAACAACAACAAAAAAAAACAATAAAAAGAATTGACAAAACAAAGAGCAGGTTCTCAAAAAAATTAATAAAATTGACAGACCCCTAACTAAACTAACTAAAAGGAGAGAATCAAAACAAATCAACAAAATCACCAACGAAAAGGGGGTGATCACCACCCAACCCCTTGAAATCAAACACTATCAGAACATATTTTGAAAAACTATACTCATCTGAATCAGTAATCTGGATGACATGGACAAATTTCTGGACACATACAACATCCCCAAATTGACACAGGGTGACATTGAAATCCTAAACATCCTAATAACAGGCACGAAAATCTATACAGCAATTAATAGTTTTCCAAAGATGAAAAATCCTGTACCTGATGGATTCTCTGCAAAGTTTTACCATACCTTTGAAGAAGAGCTAACACCTTTCCTTATTAACCTATTGTCGCCCCCCCCCCCCGCCCTGGGTTCTGGAGCAGGGAGTGGGTGGAACGGCCTCGGGGTACCTTAGCCGTTCCCGGGGGGCCAGCAGGACATTGGGAACCAGCAGCCGGGGCCGGCAGGACAGGGCTGGGGACGGGGGGGGGAGAGGAGTTGCTCCCCGCAGCGTTCCTGTGCGAGAAGCGGGCAGAACGACCTAGTGAGCCGTCCTCCGAGGGGCCGAGTTAGGAAGGGGATGGGGCAAGGAGTCGCTCCCCGATGCACTCCAGAGCGAGGAACGGGTAGAATGACTCAGCAAGCCTGAGCCATCCTCGGAGGGGCCAAGTTAGGGCAGGGATGGGGAAAGGAGTCGCCCCCCGCTGCACTCCAGAGCGAGGAACAGGCAGAATGACCCGACACTGGGCCATCCTCCGAGGGGCTGAGTTAGGGAGGGT